>WOXC01003239.1:0-7500 GCA_011680675.1 Gymnobelideus leadbeateri | reverse complement strand
CGGGTCAACTTCCTCCCCTGGGGGCTAGAAACTACTGAGGAGACTCACCATTTTGCAGCTTCAGTGGCAGCCTCAACTCCTGCGCTGTGAACGGTAGGGAGATCCAGCGATCAGTCTTGGAGGTTAATCACTCTTGCTTTAACCTAATTGGATCTCGATTGTGATCTGGGGGGGGGGGGGTCTGGGGTGGGTATCCAACTTGCCAGAATCAGAAGTTGTGAAGACCCCAATGTTTGGGACAATGTCTGGTGGCAGAGTCCTACTGTGGCAACAAGCCCAAAAGTCAAGTAATTAAGTGGCAACATGCCTAGGCAAAGGAAACAAAATAAAAAGAAAAATACAACATTAGACCCCTATTTTGGGGGCAAAGAGGATCAAAGCAGGGAACAGGAGGAGGACTGTGGAGTCAGAAATCCTGCTCCAAAAGCCCCAAAGGAAAATATGAGTGGGTTACAGGCCATAGAGGGCCTTAAGAAGCAGATAAGAGAAGTGGAGGAAAAATTGGGAAGAGAAATGAGAAGGATGCAGGAAAAGTATGAAATGAGAGTCAACACCCTGACTGAGGAAAATAACACCTTAAAAAAACAGACTAACTCAAATGGCAAAGGAGGCTCAAAAGGTCAATGAGAAGAAGAATGTCTTAAAAAGCCAAATTTGCCAGATGGAGAAAGAATCTCAAAAGCTCACTGAGGAGATTCATTCCTTCAGAGTTAGACTGGAGCAAATGGAAGCTAATGACTTTGTAAGAAATCAAGATGCTGTTAAACAGATCCAAAAAAATGAAAGAATAGAAGGCAATATGAAATATCTCATGGCAAAAAGCACTTACCTGGAAAATAGATCCAGGAGAGACAATTTTAAAATTATTGGACTACCTGAAAGCCATGATCAAAGAAAGAACCTAGAAATCAGCCTTCAAGAAATTCTCAAGGAAAACTGCCCTGATGTTTTAGATCCAGAGGGCAAAATAGAGGTTGAAAGAATCCACAGATCACCTCCTGAAAAAGATCCCAAAAAGAAAACTCCCAGGAATATTATAGCCAGATTCCAGAATCCCCAGATCAAGGAGAAAATACTACAAGCAGCCAGGAAGAAACAATTTCAATATTGTGGAAACACAATCAGAATAGCACAGGACCTGGCAGCTTCTACACTGAGGGATGGAAGGGCATGGAATATGATATTCCAGAGGGCAAAAGAGCTGGGAATTAACCCAAGGGTCACCTACCCAGAAAAACTGAGTATCTTGTTTCAGAGGAAAATGTGGTCATTCAGTGGAATAGAGGACTTTCAAGCATTCTTGAGGAAAAAACCAGAATTGAATAGAAAATTTGACATCCAGACACAAGAAGCAAGAGATGCCCGAGAAGGTAATCAGGGAAAAGAAATCAAAAGGAACTTATCAAAGTTGACCTATTTACATTCCTAGATGGAAAAACAATAACTGTGACTGATGAAACCTTTCTCAGTATGAAAATAATGGAAGAAGAGTATATGGGCATATGAATACATATGTGAATGTGTGTATATATGTTTACAATCATACATGGATAGGGGGCACAGGTTGAATTTGGTAGGAAAGGATGACACTTAAGGGCAGAAGTTATGAGGGGAGAGAGAAGAGTGGCAAGAGGAGATGGGGAGAGAGAGGGTAGGGTAAACTATCTCATGTAGAAGAAGCAAGTGGCTGCAGGGGAGGGGAAGAACAGGAAGGCAAAAAGGCAAAACCATATTCTCATTCAATCTGGCTCAGGGAGAGAATGACATACATACTAAATGGGATATCTCACCCTGCTGGAGAGTAGGGGGAAGGGGGATGAAAGGGGCGATGATGGAGAGGAGGGCATTCTGGGGGGAGTTGGAAGTACCCACTATAGAAGAGGGACAGGATCAAAATAGGGAATGGACCAGGTGGGGGGTGGGATGGGTGGGAGGGCATTATAAGCAGCCTTTTACAATATATCCACTATGGTAATGTTTTGCATAGCTATACATGTAAAACACATAATGAATTGCTTATCTTCCCAGAGGGAATGGGTGACAAGGGAGGAAGGGAATGGTTCTGAAGTTTGAGGTTTTAAATTTAAATGTTTCAAATACATATAAATACTATTATTAATACTCTTTTGCATGTAATTGGGAGATAAGATGTTCAGGCATTGGGGCTCAGAGACTTACATCGCCCTCATGGTAAAGTCGAAGGGTATGGGAGAAGATATGGGAGAGAGCAGATTGGATGAGTTGATATTGGGAGTAGAAACAGCGTGTCCAAGCCACTCTGCCCCCAGATTACCCCCAAACTATGTAAAAGGGGACTCTGAACAACTACTGGAGCCCCAGCACCCACAGAACAAAACAGAGAAACTAACCTCCCACTGAGGACAGCCCAGCAGCCCTGCAGGAAGGACCAGCGCAGTGCTGGCAGTGCAGTGCACAGAGCTGGCAGCCAAGCACAGGTCTGCCTGAGTTGCAGTTTCAGCCCCCGGGCGGCAGGGCCAGCAGCTGGCTGGAGGGACCCCAGAACACCAGCAGCTGTGGCGATTCCAGAATTATCAACATAGACATGCCTAGGACAAAGTAAGAGGTTAGTGTCCTATGGACTTTGGGACCTGTATTTGGGGAATGCATCAGCTCCCTCCCCTGGGGGCTAGAAGCTACTGAGGAGACATGCCATTTGGTAGTTTTCAGAGGCATTTCCAGCTCCCAGCCTGCAAATCATAGGGAGATCCAGCGATCAGTCTTGGGGGGTAATCGCTCTTGCTTTAACCTCCCTGGATCTGGATTGTGATCTAGGGTGGAAGTCGTGGGTGGGTTTACAGCTTGCCAGAAACGGAAGTTGCCCCCCACATGTTTGGGACAAAAATTCCTCTATCTGGCCTTAAAGCCATAGTGTGGCAACAAGCCCAAAAGTCAAGTAATTAAGTGGCAACATGCCAAGGCAAAGGAAACAAAAAAACAGAAAAATGCAACCCTAGACTCCTATTTTGGGGGCAAAGAGACGAACAAAACAGGAAAAGGACTGTGAGGTCAGAAATCCTCCTCCAAAAGCCCCAGGGGAAAACATGAGTGGGTTGCAGGCCATAGAGGACCTTAAGAAGGACTTTAAAAATCAAATAAGAGAAGTGGAGGAAAAAATTGGAAAGAGAAATGAGAAGGATGCAGGAAAAGTATGAAATGAGGGTCAACAGCCTGACTGAGGAAAACAACACCTTAAAAAATAGACTAACTCAAATGGCAAAGGAGGCTCAAAAGGGCAATGAGGAGAAGAATGCCTTAAAAAGTCGAATTTGCCAGATGTAAAAAGAATTTCAAAAGTTCACTGAGGAGATTCATTCCTTCAGAGTTAGACTGAAGCAAATGGAAGCTAATGACTTTATGGATGAGTGGATATTTTGTGGGACTGCTATTCTGTGGTGTGGGTAGGGGAAAAAATGGAGAAAAAATTGTAACTCAAAATCTAGCGGAAATGAATGATGTAAACCAGAAGTTAATAAAGCATTTGTTATAAAAATGAAATTAAAAAACAAACAAACAAAAAAGAAAATATGATTTCATTTTTATCACTGGGGATACTAATCCACAAAAGGTCACATCTCCTCTAGAATTTAATTGATCCTTTTGAGACTTTCTCTGATAGAAAAAAAAAATCATCATCCTGCAGCTAGTTCAATAATTATCCTCTTTGAAATTAATTCTAAAGGTACAAGGGTATCATATATTTGTCTATTGCCAATTCTATAGGGGAAGATTTTATACCTTGATACAACCCGTCAGAGATAATGGTTTAAGGTGACCACATGCTATCAAAAGGAAGTTCTGTTTTCTTTATGATATTGGAGTTACCCTGAAGTCTTGCATGCTATGTCACTGGAGCACAATATGGAGCAGGCATAGAGACAGGACCTGTGATTCCATTGGTATAGGGAAATTCTGAAATTCCCCACACAAAAGCATGTTAATTTGTATTTTGCAGCATGCTACCTTAGAGATTTTCTTGGAGAAATGATCACTGAAGCAACTTGCTCAGGATCATACAGACAATATAAAGGAGACAGGACTTAAGGTTATTTCTTCATTTTCAAGGCCAGTACTCTTTGTGCCACACTGCACAATTATTATGCATGATAATATTAACATGTAAAGTCCTTTGCAAATCTCAAAATACTTATATAAATTATAACTATTGGTAGGCCAAAGAGTGGGGGGAGAGAAATATTGGACTTGGAATAAAAAAAGTAAAATTAGCTAAAATCTCTTTCAGATCCTGGGCAATTGAATTAATTTTACATAGTTTCAATTTCCCCATATGTAATATGGAGATAATAGTAGTACCTTTTTGACAGGGTTGTCATGAGAATCAAATGAGATAATGTATGTAAAACACTTAGCAAACTTTAAAGGCCTACATAAATGGTAGGTATTGCTATCATTATCATTATTATATGTAATGTCTTCATTTACATGCAGACCTGTTGCTTATATTGTCTAGATGCATAATCTAATTCTTGAAATTATAATACAGCATTTTTTTCTTTTCCTGCAGTCATTCTTTTTCTACATGTGATGTAGAAATTTGGGAAGAATGACTATGGCTGTATATTTATAGTAAATATCATGAATATTCTCTGAGATTTCTGAAAAGTACTTCAGAAGACTTTAAAAGCTTAGGGTGATGTAAATGCAAGTTTGGAACAATTTGTTTTTTATTAAAACCCCCAATGCAATCCCCAAATGGGAGATCAGTCTTTTTTAGTAATCTATGTAATTATATTATAGTGGGTTTTCTAGCCAAGTCTTCAAGATAAAAGCTTACTTTGGAGAATTTTTTAATTTTTTTATTCTTGAAATGTTCCTATATACTTAGTGCCTTTGATATTCTAAGATTAAAAACCAGTCATAATTACATTAAAACAATTTCACTGACTTATTTCTGTGTTCTTCCATTGGAATTCATTATAATTATACTATATTATAACCTTTATGATATGCACCATTGTCTTCTTGAAACAACATCACTTCATTTTTTTCTACTTGATAGTCATCAATTTTATCAATATGGAATCCCCACTTTGTGTAATAGTAAGTATATTTTGATTTTTTTTTTTTGGAGGGCAATTGGGGTTAAGTAACTTGCCCAAGGTCACACGGCTAGGTTTTTGTTTGTGTGTGCGTTAAGTGTCTGAGGCCAGATCCAAACTCAGGTCCTTCTGACTACAGGGCCAACGGTCTACTCACTGCGCCACCTAGCCACCCCTATTTTGATATTTTTAAAGAATTATTTATTAAGTTTCAAATTAGTTACATTTTTAAAATTCAAGATAATCTTCTATTTCTTTTGAAATTATCAGATTTATCATTCAAGGAGGGCATTATACATTTGCAATGTCAAGCAAATACTTTCAGATCACATCGGACCAAAATCACCAACTTGCAATGTCTCTAGATTTCCTCTGAACATTATATTTTTCCTACAGTATCTTGAATGAAATATCAGTTTCCAAACAGTACTTATCCACCTTTTCAGATTGTGTCCTCCTGAATTGTCTCTCTTGGCAATATTTAAATTTTTACCCAGTTCCTATTTCTGGACTTTACCAAAATTGCTGACGACTTCAAAACATTGGATCTTGATTCAGAAGCATTCAAATCCAAATTCAGGCCTACACTTGCTGTGTGATCTTGAGTAAGTCACATAAAATCTGTGTACTTCAGGTTTCTCATCTATAAAATGAAGAAAATAATAGCATTGACCTCTCAAATTGTTGTAAGAATCAAATGAGATAATATTTGTAAAGTTCTTTGCAAAAGTCAGTGATATGTATATGCACATATGTAACTGTATACACACATATACATGCATATAATAGTATAAGCTATTTATTATTGCTACTATTGTTATTATTTTATTACTACTCAGTGACCTGCAAAAGGTCACAGAACCAGTAAGTGTCAGAACCAAGTTTATAATCTCCTAATTTGAAGTCCAAAATGTTTTCCCCTATACCAGGCTGCCGCAGTTCTTTCTAGTCTGCATATTACTTTTCCTTCTACTTGCATTCTTACATTCATATCTTTTATGTGTGCCCAAGTATTATGGTCTAAGTTTAAGCTTACTCCTCCCATGGATGCTATATATATATTTCTAGGAAGGAGTGAGCCAGTTTCTTAGGAAAAGGTTTTATATTAATTGTCTTCACCACTTTATCTGAGCATAGTAGTAACTCCCCTTTGGGAACCCAATGTGCCAATTAGAACAGAAGCTGCAAAATTTTGTCATTATTAATTATCATTTATTATCATTATCATTTTTGTTTATTATTTCCTCCTCCCTCTCCCTCACTTCTTTTAGTATCTTTTTTAAATGGGACAATTTATGTTTTGCCTTGACTGTTTTTATTTTGCTTTCTTGAAATATAGCTCTGAAAATAAAAACAGACTTTTAAAAAGCTAATTGTGTATTAAATGGTGTTACTTGACTACACCTTTAAACCCAAAACATTCTGACGTTCTTTGAATGGCCAGTGATAGGCCCAGTCCAGACATCTGTGGTTCATTGTTTAGATATTGATGACTTAGGATGAAAGGAAATAGCAATTGTTTTCTCTTCTGGTCAGTACTCTGAGTCTTCCCCTCCCAAGTTGATATCTTTGTGATGATAAATTGGGCCATCTTTCTTCACAATTCTTACCTAACCCTTAGTCTTTGAATGGACTTGGCTTCAGACAAACTGAAACCTGGGAAAGACCTTAATTCAGAAAGATCAAAGTCACCCACTGCAACTTGGGTCATTGCCAGTAATCTTAACCTTTGTCTTGTAACTAGACTCCAATTACCGGAGGAGAGAGCAAGGCTAATGACTTTGTGCAGCTCTGTCTCACTCAAACCCAATCTATACACAAGTCAAGACATCACCCTCATGATGTCATTGGTTCTCTTTGAGAATGAAAGACAAATAAAAACAACAGCCTGCATTCTCATACTTTCATGGAATCACACAGAATTTTAGAGTTAGGAGGGATCTTAGTAACCTGAACATTCGATTCTTGTCCAAAAAAGGATCCTGCCTACACTCTAGCAGACAAGTGTACATTCAGTCTCTATTTTAAGCCCTCCTGTGACAACCCCTACTTTCTAAGGCATTCCATCCCACTTTGGAATAATTCTAATTTTAAGAGAACTATCTTGAGGCATCCCATTTCACTACTGAATACCTCTCAATTATAGTTATCTCCCCCCCACACACAAAAAATGGAAAATGTTACCTTTGTAATGGCAATATTACACTATACAAAATGAGGCAGCTAGGTGGATAGTGGATAGAGTGCCAGGCATGACACCAGGAAGACCCAAGTTCAAATCTGACCAAAGATGCTTAGTTGCTGTGTGACTCTAGACAAGTCACTTAACACTGCTGATCTCAGATTCCTCATCTATAAAATGAATTGGAGAAGGAAATGGCATATTCCAGTATCTCTGCCAAGAAAACTCCCAAAAAAGCAT
>WOXC01003238.1:0-160998 GCA_011680675.1 Gymnobelideus leadbeateri | reverse complement strand
ATATGGGCATATGTTTACAGGTATACATGGATAGAGGGAACAGCTTGAATTTGATGGGAAGGGATGATACTTAAGGGGTGAAGTTAAGAGGTGAGAGAGGAAAGTGGCAAGAAGAGATGGAGAGAGACAGGGTAGGGCAAACTATCTCATGTAGAAGAGGCAAGGGGAAGTAGTTGCAGGGGAGGGGAAGAACAGGAAGGCAAAAAGGCAAAACCATATTCTCATTGAAGTTGGCTCAAGGAGAGAATCACGTACATACTAAATGGGATATCTCACCCTGCAGGGGAGTAGGGGAAAGGGGGATGAGAGGAGGGATGGTGGAGGGGAGGACATTCTAGGGGGAGGGGAGGTTGGAAGTACCCACTTTCGAAGAGGGACAGGATCAAAGTAGGGAATGGAACAAGTGGGAGGTGAGATGGGTGGGAGGGAAATATAAGCAGTCTTTTACAATATATCTACTGTGGTAATGTTTTGCATGGCTATACATGTACAACACATACTGAATTGCTTATCTTCTCAGAGGGCGTGGGTGGCAAGGGAGGAAGGGAATGGATCTGAAAATTGAAGCTTTAAAATTAAATGTTTCGTAAGATGTCCAGGCATTGGGGCTCAGAGATTCACCTTGTCCTAATGGCAAAGTCGAAGGGGGTATGGGAGAAGATATGGGAGAGAGCAGATTGGGTGAGGGGATATCTAGTGGGACTGCTACTCTGGGGTGGTGGATAGGGGAAAAATGGGGAAAAATTGTAACTCAAAATCTGGTGGAAATGAATGATGTAAACCAGAAGTTAATAAAGCATTTGTAAAAAAAAACAAACAAACAAAAAACAAAAAAAAAAAAACTTCTTAAAGTTGTTTACCCCAAGTTTGCCAACCATGGTACTCTCCTGAAGCCATTCTTTCTAAAGTCGTTGAGTGCAATGGCCTTCCCCTGCCCAATGCACAGCTTTTGACACTGTTAACTACTTCCTCCTACTAGATATGGTCCTATCTCAACTAGAGACAACATCATTTCCCACTCCTCTTAGCTTTCTTACCATGATGTCCTTATCTCCTTTGCTTTCTCTCACTGTCTTCCATACCACATAATGTGGGTATATTAAAATAGGAACTCCTGTGAAGGACCATGTTTTTGCTATCCTTCATATTCCTGGTGCTTAGGACAATGCATAGCACCTAAGAGGTGCTTGATGAATTCACATTGACTGATGAACTAACTGTGTTATTTAAGCAACTATTCTTACCTTCTTTCTCTATGAGTTCACCTTTGTAAATCTTTTATTCCTAAGATTCCAAGTACTGGAAAGTACTTGGATTCCATTTACCACCTCAATGCCTCAGAGATGATTTGTACACCTCTATCTCTAATCCTGGTCTCTATTTTGAACTCCCAACCCTTATATCCAGGTATCTTCTGGACAGCTCCAAATGGGTATCCCTGGTGGGGTCTGGTAGGATAGGTCATAGAAAGTAATCAAAACATATGCATCCTACATAACCTAACACTTCAAACTCAACAGGTCTAAAATACATCTTATTCTCCTAAATCTGTACCTCCTTCTGATCTTGCTTTCTTTCCCTGCTAAAATAATATCTTCTTCTGACCTCATTTTCTGATTGCATTAATACCTTATTTGGAATAACCTGAGCTTGCAATATTTCACTCTCCCCTTACTCTACCACTCCTCATACCCAATGTCTGCTATCTGTGTGACTTCTCAGAGTCTTTGTTTCTTCATCTGTGAAGTGAAGGTGTTAGAATTGGACTAAGTGATTTCTTTTTATTATCTATATTTTATTACCTTGTAAAATTTAATATAATAGTAATAATAGCTAACATTTCTAAAACATTTCAAGGTTTGTGAAGCACTGTATATATTAAAATTTCCTCACAAAAAATGCTGGAGATGGGTGCTACTATTATCCTCATTTTAGAGATGAGTAAACTGAGGCAAACAGAAGTTAAATGACTTGCCCAGGGTTACACAACTAGTAAGGGTCTGAGGCTGGATTAGCCCTCAACTCTTCCTGACTCTTAGACTAATACTCCATCCACTGTGCCACCTAGTTGCCTAACAGTATACATTTCTTAAAAATAATAAGTTAAAAAATATATACACATATTTTTATACACACACACATATATACATACATACATACATATAGGGGCACAGATAGGTGGCACAGTGGATGGAGTGCCAGGCCTAGAGTGAGGAAGACTCATCTTCCTGAGTTAAATCCAGCCTCAGGCACTTGCTGACTATGTGACCTTGGACAAGTCACTCAACCCAGTTTGCCTCAATTTCCTTATCTGTAAAATGAGCCAGAGAAGGAAATGATAAAGCACTGCAGTCTCTTTGCCAAGAAAACCCCAAGCAGGGTCACAAAGAATCAGACATGACTGAAATGACTCAACAAGATTCATTTCTATTTTTTTTAAACCTAAAACTTTTACCTAACAGCAGTTCAGTTTCTTTTTTAAAAAATTAACTAGAAAAAAAAAAGTTTAACTAGGTGATTCCTAAGGTCTCTTCTACCTCTAAATTATATGATTCTTAAAAGATCTAATAAATGTCGAGTACCTCTTACTGCTTCTCTCCCCGTTGACATCTCTTAAATCCTTTTCCTTCCCTCTGTTATCAGTGCCACTCCCCTAGTGCCATCCCCCAAGACTATTGCAATGATGTCCTGATTGTTCTTCACATTCAGTGTTCTCTCAAGCCCTCCGAGCTCCCATCCATCTTCTATACAGCTTCCACAAGTCTTTTTTCATGTAGAGATGTGATCATATTGTTCTCTTGCTCAATAATCTTCAATGATTTCCCATTGTTTACTGGATAAAGGTCACCCTCTTCTCCTAAGTATAATAACAATAACAATAATGGTAATAAGATGAATTTATATAGCATATTACAGTTGCCAAAGCACCTTATGTTCATTAGTGTAGGTAAGCCTTACGACAGCCCTGTGAGGCTTTACAGATGAGGAAACTGAAGCAAATAGAAGTGATTTGCCTAGGGTCACACAGCCAGTGAGTATCTGAGGGAGGATTTGAACTCACGTGTTTCTGACCATGTATTTAGGTTTTTAAGGCTGTTGATAGCTGGGCACCCTCACCCTCTACCTTTCCAACTTCATCTCAAATGACTTCTTTACACGTACTGGAAACACTAGCCAAACTGGACAAATCGCTGCCCCCAGGAACATAAATATTAATATCAAGCCACCCTGTTTTTGTGTGGGCTGGTCTTTGCCTGGAATGCCCTTCCTCCATCTCTTTGTTTTTTATTTTTCATTCCTCCAGGAAGACTTCCCTTATTATCTTAGGCTTCCCATTAGAAGTCTGAGTTCTCCCTCCGACTTCACCAAGTATTTCATTTTGTGACCCTAATGTACTTGTATAATAATATTGTGCTTTGTTGTAGAGCTCTGTGTGGGTATCTTAGTCCTCCACTGGACTGGAAGCTGAAGAGAAAAGGCTGTGTCTTCTTAAGAAGAAGGTGGGGGCAGCTAGGTAGCGCAGTGAGTAAGAGCGCCGTCCCCGGAGTCGGGAGGGCCTGGGATCGATTCCAGCCTCAGAAAATGAGCACCCACACATAAAAATGACTGGCTGTGTAACCCTGAGCAAGTTACTTAACCCCAATTGCTTTAAAAAAAAAAGAAGAAGAAGCATGGTACAGTCAAAGGAACATCAGCTTTGAAAGCAGAGGACCTGGGTTTGGCTCTGCTACTTATCATCTGTGTGACCTCAGGCAAGTCACAATCTCTCTGGGCCTCAGTTTCCTTACCTTTAAAATAAAGAGCTTTAACTATATAGCCTCTAAGATCTCTTCTCCCTCTACACTAATTTATGATGCCATGATCTAAATGTTTCCCCTCCCCTGGTGCCCAGCACAGTGCTCTGCCAACAATTCATTGAATATGTATTTGTAGTACATATCGTATTTGAAGGGGTGGAGTTGGGTAGGGGAAGGAATGGAAGGCCACTTTTCTGTGTTCTTTCCAGAAAATTTAAGTGAAGGTTTTTCCCCCACCACTTAATAGTATTTTATTTTTTCTAAATGCATGTAAAGATACCTTTCAGTATTCACTTTTATAAGATTTTGATACCTTTCAGTATTCACTTTTATAAGATTTTGAATTCCAGATTTTTTTCTTCCCCTTTCCCCTCCCCCCTCCCAAAAATATCAGACAATCTGAAAAAGGCTATACATGTACAATCGTATTAAATATATTTCCACATTAGTCTTGTTGTAAAAGAAGAATCAGAACAAAAGGGAAAAACCACAAGAAAGAAAACAGAGAGAAAATAGTATGCTTCAATGTGCATTCAGACTTCATGGTTCTTTCTCTGGATGTGGATAGCATTTTCCGTCATGAGTTTTTTGGAATTATCTTAGCTCATTGTGTTGCTGAGAAGAGCCAAGTCTATCATAGTTGGTCATTGAACAATATTGCCATTGTCGTGAACAATTGTTCTCCTGGTTCTGCTCATTAAGTGAAGGTTTTGCCTTAGTCTGCCACACCTGCCACCTCCCTGATATCCAGAGTCCCCCTAATTGGCTTTCACGTTAACCACTCATGCTTCAGTATTTGAATGCATCTTGGTGCTTCATGGAACTCAGAGCTTGGTGTAAGTGCTCCCTCCACTGATGCAGATTGCAATCCATCACACTATTGATCCCTTTCCATCATGTGCAATTCTTGTCTGTGTTCTGCCATAAAACCTCCACAGAGGATCACCTGAAGGCTATGGTGGATATTCCAATGGTATTTGGGCTCTGCCATCTCTTACTCTTCTTCCTACATAACTGCCCTACCCCCCTTTTCTAGTTTACATTTATATATATATATACATATATATGTATATATATGTATATATATATACATATATATATATATATATATATATCCTTTGGGCCACTTTTCCCACATGTCATCAAAGGTGATGTGTAGCAACTTTCTTACTCACACTCTGTCTATCCACTGGCCTTTGCATCAGCTGTTTTTTTATCCTTTAGAAATTGTACTGTTCCATAATGTACATCTATACAGAATCAGCAAAAGAATATTGATGTTAGGTGGACATTTTTTTTAAATCAGAGAAATGTATACGATCATTGAATTAGCTTCCCTGGCTTCCTTTAATCAACCAATAAAGATTTATTAAATTCCTACCATGTCTTAGGCATTGTGCTAAGTGCTGAGGATATACAAAGAGGCAAAAGACAGTCCTTGCCTTCAAGGAGCTTACAATCTAATAGGGGAAACAACGTGCAAACAAATACATACAAAGCAAGCTATATACAGGATAAAGAGGAAATAATTAACAGAGGGAAACCATTAACCATAATTACAGAGGGAAACCATTAAGATAGCGTGGGGAAGGCTTCCTTCCTGTAGAAGACAGTATTTTAGTTGGGATTTAAGGTAAGGAGTTCAATAGTTGGAGCAGAGAAGGGAGGGCATTCCAGGCATGGAGGATAGTCAGAATGCCTAGAGCCAGAAGATGAAGTGCCTTGTTCATAGGACAGTCAGAAGGCCATATCATTGATTCAAAGAGTATGTTGGTTGGAAAGGTAGGAGGGGGCTAAGTCATGAAGGACTGTGAATGTCTTTGTATTTGATCCTAGAGGCAATAGGAAGTCACTGGAGTTTATTGAGTAGGGAGGTGGCGTGACCAAATCTGTACATCAGGAAAATCACTTTAGTGGTGGAATAGAGAATGAATTGGAGCGGGGAGAGATGAGTCAGGCAGATCTGCTAGCAGACTATTGCTGTAATCAATTTATAAGGTGATGAGGGCCAGCACAGAGTGGGGTCATATACTGGAGATGTTGCAAAGGTGAAATCTACAGGTCTTGGCAACAACTTGGATATAGGAGTGGAGGTGGGGGATTAAGGATAGTGAGAGATCTAGGATAACTCCGAGGTTGAAAACCTGAGAACTGGAAGATAGTGCTGCCCTCCGCAGTAATAGGGAAGGTAGGAGGGGGAGAAGGTTTAAGGGGGAAAGTAGTGAGTTCCACATTGGACATGTTGAGTTTAAGATGTCTACTGGACATCCAGTCAAAGATGTCTGAACAACAGTTGGAGAGGCAAGACCGGAGGTCAGCAAAGAGACTGGGCAGGATATGTAGATTTGAGAATCATCAACATAGCAGTTGTAATTAAATCCATGTGAGCTGATGAGATCACCAAGTGAAATAGTATCCAGGGAGAAGAGAAGAGAACCCAGGAGAGCATCCAGAAGGACACTGTACAGGTAGAAGAAGGCATTATCTGGAGGAAGATCCAGAAAAGGAGGTAGAGAAGAAGTGGCCAGCTTGATAGGAAGAGAACCAGGGGAGAGTAGTGTTCTAAAGACCTAGCATGAAAAAGGTGTCAAGGAAGAGTCATTCATGTCAAGGAGAATGAGAATTGATAAAAGGCCATTAGATTGGGCAAGTAAGAGGTCATTAGTGACTTTGGAGAGACCCGTTTCAGTGGAATGATGAGGTCACAAGCCAGATTGTAAGGCGTTAAGGAGAGAATGAGAGGAGAGAAAGTGGAGGGGCCTATTGTGTGGCCTTCTTGAAGAAGTTAGCTAGAAAAGGCAGAAAAGATATAGGATGTTAGTAGGAATGGAAGACTGAATGAAGGTTTTTTCAGGATATGGACATGTTTGTAGGTGGTAGGAAATGAGTCAGCAGAGAGACATACTATGTCTCTAAATTATATGATTCTTAAAAGATCTAATAAATGTCGAGTACCTCTAACTGCTCACATACTATGTGAGCAAGTAGAAATGTCACTAAGGAAGATAAAGGTGGGATGAGCAGCCAAACCAGATCAAGCACACACTGAAGAAATACATGGTGGAAGAAAAATATTTAAAATGAAGGGAGTTTGTGGTATGGAGGAAACATTACAGAGGGTATGATTAAAGGGCCATATGGAATTAGGATGAAGCTTTGGGGTGGAAAGGTTGAGAACAGGAATGAGCAATCAGGCAGTAGGGGGCATGGAATGGGGTTTGGTTAATGGCCTGCAGGAGTTCAGAAACATTAGGATGTGAGGATATGACCAGGTGTAGGACTGTTCATCACTGAGAGGAGGGCATCACTTCTGCATCCTCAAAGAACAGGCCCAGCAGGAGATGAGAGGCCCAAACTCGAAGGGAGGAGGGTTGCTCTTCTTTGCACTGAAGATTCTCTCCATCCCCCTGGGGAGAATAAGCTGGCAGCAGGAGATGGAAGATGCCTTGTGCTGGTACAGATAGAAATGGCTGCTTTAGGGGATATGGAAGATGCCCAGCCTGGCCCCTAGGAAAGACCTTTCCTCAGGAGACACGCTGAGCCCAGCAGGAGATGAAGGCTTAAGGCACTAGCTCGTGTGGTTTGAGGACTTTTCACCTGAGGTTGAAACAGGAAGTGTACAGATGGAAGACACTGTCCTGGCCCCAGAAGCCTTTACTCAGGGGACATGCCACACCCAGCTTCAGTCCCACCTTCTACAAGAAGTCTTTCCTGGTCCTCCTTAATCTTAGTGCCTTTCCTCTGAGATTATTTCAACCTTCTCTATGTCTTGTTTGTATGCAGTTGTTTGCGTGTTGTCTCTCCCATTCAACTGTGAGCCTCTTGAGCGCAGGGACCATCTTTTGGCTTTCTTTGTATCCTTAACATTTAGGACAGTGTTTGACACATAGTAGGTACTTAATAAACACTCGCTGGCTTGACTTGGTGTGTTATTTGCCTTTTGATTTGACATGAGTTATTTTCCAAATTCAGAAGAACCACTCCCCTTCTCCTTTTTAATCCTGATCCCAGTTCATGTCCACCCGCCATTATCTGTCCAAGATATATGTACTGATAGCCCAGATCTATGGGCTGTTTATCTAAACGTTTATCATCCTCTGCACAATCATCTTGCTTCTACCTGGTAGGTAATTATACTAATGTGTTTTTGAATGGTCATGGGCCTCATAGAAGGAACCCTGCTGTATTCTGGTGCTTTATGCAGTTTTAATATTATCTGCAAATAGAAGCATCTAGAGGAATTCACCCCCTCTAAGAAATCCCTCTTCCACTTGGACCTTTGCAGGATAGTCTGCAATGCAGTGTTAAACATATTTAGTGACTATTAGCTTCCTTACCATATGCCTCATTTGATAATTTAAAAAATCAGAGGATTGTTGAATAAAATTATATATGTTGTTGAATCTTTTGAGAAGTCCTCTATGCCCTCAGCAGATGCAAAGGAGATTCCTTGTTAGACAAAAGCCTTTAAAATTGTATTTTGAGTTATTGAATAATTTTTCCCATAGTCAACAAATTGTACACAGTAGGATCTTGTATCCAATGCATTGCCAGTTATGTGACAGTGAAGATATAATCTGTTGTAGAAAACCATTTGTGAAATGGTTTTCAAATTTCCCTAAAAGATACCATTGATAGATGTGTAGATCTTTCTCATAAAGATTTTCTAGACATGAGAAAGTAGGCATTGTTGTTAAGTCATTTTCAGTCGTGTCCGACTCTTCATGACCCCATCTGGGGTTTTCTTGGAAAAGATACTGGGGTGATTTGCATAGGAGCTAGTAAATGCTGATACCTTCCTCTCAGTTACCTCTTTTTGGTTATAAAACAGTCCATGACTTTTTCTACTTGTTCAGTGTCTTTCTGTATTTTAAATGTCTTGAAAATCAATCCTCAATTCTTTCATAATTGTGTCCCCTCCAGCATGTATTTCTTCAGTGTGTACTTGATTTGGTTTTGTTTCTTATCCCACCTTTATCTTCTTTAGCAATATTTCTACTTGCTCACATAGTACGTCAAGGAATAATAGATTCAAGGTCAAATATGATGGTTCCACTGTAATCAAAAATGAAAATCATTTGTTGTAGAAATGCTGACAGATCTGGTTCATTTTTTATCTGTTTGTTGTCTTCCTTCCAGTTTAATTTATAAATGCATGTGAGACGAAACGGCTTAGTTATATATCTCATGCCATGTTTTTCTGCATGCTTCACCACTGGTTTGCACTGTTCATAATCTTCTACCATCCTTCAGTATAACAGTTTACAAATGAGTTGTTGTTCTAAATCATTGTTGCCCTCTGCTAGCACATCTCTCTACTTGGTGAGGAAACCCAGCTTTTGCTGGCTAATGTGGTTTCCAGGCTTCTTTGGTCTCTTTGTTTTAGGAGTCATTTCAAAGTTGAAAAGGCTCCAGGTCGCCATCTAGTCCAATCCATACTTGGAAAATAATACTCTCTACAATGCACCTACAAAGCAGCCATCCCACCTTTGCTTTCAGAGTTCCAGTGTGGGGAACCCATTGTCCAAAGGTAGCCAGTCCTATTTCTGGATGCCTTTTTGAGGAAGTTTTCCTTTATGTCATGCCTAAATCTGCCTCTCTGCAATCCCCCCCACCCCGGCACTTTTCTTAGTTTTGCTTTCTGAGGACAAGCAGAACAATTCTAATTCCTTTACCACAGTATACAGTTTCAAATGCATGAAGACATTTCCCCGATAAATCTTCTCAACTCTTGACCATTTCTGAGGTCTTTTTAAACCGCTTCTCACATGGCATGCCTTTGAGGCTCTTCACGCTCCTGGTTGACCATCTCTAAACACTGTAAATGATTAATTTCCTTCTTAAAATGTGGCACATAGAAATGAACAGAGAATTTCCTATGTGCCCTGATCAGGGCAGAACACACTAATTCTCTTGTCTTCTTACTTCTGTATGCTGCACTTCCCTAAACGTAACCCAAGATTGTATTCATTTCCTGGCTGCCATGTCTTAAGATCGATTCCTGTACAGCTTGCAATTACTAAAATCTCCACATCTTTTTCAAGTAAATTGCCTTTTAGCCATGGCTATCCCATTTTGGTAATAATCAGATTCCCTATCATTTCCTTTGTCCATTTCTCCTTTTTTTTTTAAACTTTCATCAGTTGTTTGAATAGCTTAGGTTAAGGCTTTTGTTACTGGACTGTATACACAATACCTTCTGATTTTTGTCCATTTTTAGTTTGGTGCTGACTTTGGTTTTTCTCCTAACTGGTTAATTAGACCTACCTGACTGTATGCAATCAGCTCATTCACAAATTATTCCCCCAACAGCAACCAGTCATTTCCTTTTATTCTTTTTATTATAGTTTGGTGTTTTCTATGTCCAGTTCCTTCTTACTCTCTTATATAAAGTATTCATGATCTAGATGCTGGGGACTTGTGAGTAGTCTAAAAATCTTGGGTCATTTTCATTTCTTAATACCAAACAATATTTTCCAATGCATCCCTCCTGCCCCAGCCCTCCCTGTGCTTACCTTCCCATTGAGGTCACTGACTGATTTGGAGGACAATATCAAGTTACGTGTAGAGTTATTCTGTTTCTTGATCCGCTGCAAACAATGCTGGCATCTAAGCCACAACTATCTTCATGGTGGTCTCTGCTTTTACTCACCATGAGTCTAGAGAGGGTAGATGATCAAGTGTCCATGACATGAATTTTCTTGTTGCCTTTGGGCACACAATGAAACCAACCTGGCCAATTCCTTGATTCTCCTCTCCAAGGAGGGCCTGGAAGCCACCCTTGCATTCAGCTCTAGCTTTCCTCTGTGCTGTGTAAATAAACATCCTAAGAGAGGGGAGTAGAGGTTACCAAACTCCACTGAGAATCAAGGATTTTGAGCTGTGCATAAAATAAATATGTTGCAATTATTTCCCTTAATGAACAATGTGCCTCTTAAAACCCATCTGTGAACAATTATTGATTCCTATTGTTGTAGGAGGGTGAGGGGGTGGGGATTTATTCCAATTTTTTCCCATTGTCTAGACCCCTAGCTTTATGCTGCTTTCAATAAATGTCAAATAAACTGGACTCCCATGTCATTAACAAAAATTAGTTTGCTATGTGCAGTTCATGCTTTCATGAGCTCAGCTCAAGGAATTTTTATTTGCAGCAATTTTGTTCATTAAATAATGAAGCCTTTCAGTCTGTCACAGCCCGAGCTGCATTAGAATGAAGGACTGACACAGAGGTTGGCTTTTCTACACACCCCTTTTGTTCAGGAAAGGAACAGGACCAGAATTCAGGGACATGCTTTGGGACCCAGGAAAAGTTAGCCAGGGGACATGCTTGGTGCTAGTAGCTCTTCCTAGTCTCTAGGTAGATCACTGATTTTTTTTTAGAGGGGAAAGAAGGAAGGAACTCTAATAACAGGGAAGATAAAGTAATCCAAAGCTTAGCAAGACAGACCAAAGCTGTTTTCAGAGAAGGAATGTGGTATAGTGACTCAACACCAAAAGACTTAGGTCTGAGTCCTTTATCACATTGTATTTGTCATCAAAACTGTAGGCAGTTCATTTAACCTTGTAGAGCTTCCATTTCTTCGTCTGTAAAAGGGAATAATAATAATAAATATAACACTTGGCCCACAAGGGTCCAAGTAAGATTAAAAACATGTAAGGCACTTTACAAACCATAACAGTCTGCTTTAGGAGGGGCAACATAGAGTGAGGGGTGGGGGGGCGGAGTGCTGGATCTTGAGAGGATTCCAATTTTGAACCAAGGTTCAAATTCTGGCTGGGCTGCTCTGTGACCCTTGGACAAGTCACAGACTCTCTGGGCCAAAGGTCCTTTTCTGTAAAACAAGGGAGTTGGACTTAATGACCTTTGCAGCCCACTCAATTCTTATTCTAGGATCCTATGATGATTATTCAGAAGTAGTAAAGGAAGAGATTTATCAACTAGAAATCACTTTTGGAAATGCAAGCCAGCATTCTTTCAGTAAGGGTATCATCACAAAGCTTCAAATGGCACTCTGTGAATGGCAGAAGACAGTCTCCAAGTACAAATCAAGAAGCCTACTCTCTGGTAGAGGCATATACACAACGAGGAATATAAAATAATCTGGGGTTAAATACTGGGAGAAATCATTTCAGTTTGGGGAAATCATGGAGGTTTTCTAGGGGACATGGATTTGAGGGACAGCCTGGTATAGCGTGTGACCTTTGAGTCTAAGATCTGGCAGTGGGGTGTTGTGTGATATTGGCCAGTTCCTTTCCATTGTCTGCCTCTCACTTTTCTTCTCTGGTAAATGGGGAGAATGAAACATAAAGTAAATGTCTAAGAGGGGCAACAGAAGTGCCCATTTTCATCCTGTTTTGTATTTCATACTGTTATTATTTGAGCTGGGCCTTCAAGGGCTTCAAGAGCAGAGATTGTGGGGAGGACATACCAGGCACAGAGAACACCAAGACCAAAGTCACAGAAGCAGTACAAATGGGATATGTTTGGGGATGGGTGAATCATTCTGTTTCTACTGGAGCATAGAAATACATACATACATATGAATATGATAAAGCTGGCAAGGTAGGTTGACAAAATCAGGAACTTGTACTTTTTTGGAAGTGAGTATTTGAAATCTGTGATTTCATTGATATAGGGAATCTCCTGGTGAGGATACTCTACTTATCAACACAGATAGGTACCTGCTTTGAAATTTGTATATATACACACATATGTATGTATATGTGTATATCTTCCTGAGTTCAGATCTGGCCTCAGACATTTACTGACTGTATGACCTTGGGCAAGTCCCTTAACCCTGTTTGCCTCAGCTTTCTTATCTGGAAAATGAGCTAGAGAAGGAAATGGCAAACCACTCAAGTATATTTGCCAAGAAAGCCCCAAAATAGAATCATGAAGAGTCGGACATGACTGAAAACGACTGAACAACAACAAACACATATACATATATACATATATATATATATATATATCATGTACATACATATACATGCATAAGTATATATGCATATATACATATAAATATGTATATGTGTGTGTGTATGTCAAAGGCATCACTTGAACTCAGATTGTCCTGACTTTGAGGCCAGTTCTCTAGAGACTATTGTCTAACCACTAATCTCAACCTTGGCTTTTACTTGAAAGCACATAGGAAGCCATAGGAGATGATTGAGCAGGGTAGTAGTGATGTGGCTAGATGGGGTGTTTGGATGGTATTCTGGCAGCATGTTGGGATTGATGGAAATGGTGATTCCAAGTAAGCCAAGATGTCTTGTCAGGACAAGCGTGCAGATTTAGACCAAGAAGCAAGACTGAATCCCTCCTGAAAGGTGAGTTTCCATTTACACTTAAACAGTGGCAGCAAGATCTGCAATCCCTTCTAATCTTGTTATGAAACTGCCTTACATGTGATGGGCTTTTATGGTCCTGTCTTTTCTGGGAAGAACTCGGCGGGAAAACAGATTTGCAAAGAGCAAAGCTGGGTTATGATAGAAGATGCCGTGAGATCTCCATGCATGTTGATGTGCACAGTGTGACATTAATGGTATCAAATTAGCAGCCTCAGCAATATTAACTAATTTCCTTGTTGAGACGGTGACATTTGTTTGGTAAAAAGGGATCATTAGACATATGCAAACATTCCATGTGCAGTGGAAGGTCTTTGGGCCCTGACAGATGATAAATGAGAAAATTACAGGTTGCAGGAGAATGTAAATATCATTCTTTGTAAATCTGTCCCTTGGCAGGAAAAAAAATGTTCCCCTCCAAGCAACGACGCCTTCATTATATTCCTTTCAGTTAGTGAAGAATGCTGGAGACTGCTTTACATACGTAGACACATCTTCATTTGTCTTTCTGTTGGGTTTTGTTGTATTGGGAGTTTTTTCTATCTAGTTAAGGGAAGGCCCTGGCATTCTGGGAGAAAGAAGCCCGGAGTTTCACTTGACTAGTTCTTGGTATTGCTAATCTTGGTATTGCTAATCAGTACTGAACCCCAGGTAAGAAAGAAATCCAGTTATGGAGCTGTGGAGGATAGAACATACAGTGTCAGAGCTTGGATGGACCTTGTTCTTGGATTTCCCTCTGTATATCCCATCTGCATGTATTTTGTATGTTGTCTCTCTTATTGCATTGCAGGCTTCTCGAGGGCAAGGACTGTTGCCTTTCTTTGGATCCCCAGCACTTAGCACAGTGCCCAGCAGATAGTAGGTACTTTATAAATGTTTATTGACTAAGAAGTCAGTCAAGATCACACAGGAAGTCAGAGCTGAAATTTGACTCTTTTTCTCTTGGATAGTGCAAGAGTACAAAGCTTTTGGACTTTGGACAGGTCCCCAAAAGTCAATACACAAGTAGAAAATGCGGAAGGAGGGACTAAAAGATAGGTGTAAAAGAAATGTGGAGGTTTTAGTGAACTGCACCCTTGTGGAGGGAAGGCAGAGAAGAGGATGAAATCTTGGGCTGTAGACATAGCATTCAGAAGGAGGGAGGTGAGAGGTCCTCTGTCCTTTGCCCTGATCAGACCATGTTTAGAGTATAGTGTTCAGTTTCAGGGTGGTGGTGGATATGGGTGTGACATGTTAGCATAAGACTGGAACATGTTAAGAGGAAGGAGACAAGGAGGGTGTGAGGACTGGAGGTGATCATTCTCTGGAACTAGAGGTACCAAGCTTAGAGATAGGAAGACCAAAAGGAGAATCAATGACTCTCCTCAAGTATTTGATGTCATATGGAAGAAGGATTCAACTTGTTCCACTGGGCTAGTCAGTCAATAAACATATATTAAGCCTATATGCCACACACTGTACCAAACACTGAGGATACAAAGAAAGGCAAAAGATATCAATGGTGAGAAGTTACAGAGAGGCAGATTTAAATTGTATAGCAAAGGGAATGTCTTAATTCTGCAAAACTGGAGTGGGATCTCTCAAGATCATTGATTACAGACTTGAAAGCAGTGGATGATGTGGTGGATAAAATGTTGAACCTAGAGTTGGAAAGACCAGAATTCAAACTGAGCCTCAGTCAGCTGTGTGACTCTGGGAAAGTCACTTGGCCACCTACCTCAGTTCCTTCATTAGTAAAATAAGGATGATAATAGTACCTACTTCCCAGAGTTATTGTGAGAGTAAAATGAGGCAATATTTAAGTACTTTGTAAACCTGAAAGCACTATATAGATGCTAGTTGTTATTATTAATTATTGATTTAGACCTCAGAGCTCATCTATTTCAACTCCTTCATTTTATTGATGATAAAGTAGTATATACCCCCTCACTGTTGTTCTTTAAGAAGAGGTTAGATGATCATTTTAGGGGAATGTTGTGAGGGTAGGAGTAGGGAAGTGTTGGTAAATCTTTAATAACCACCTTGCTTTTTTAAAAAACTGTACCCAGGACACATTTTTTTTGCTTTTTTTTCTGGAGGGCAATTGGGGTTAAGTAACTTGCCCAAGGTCACACGGCTAGGTTTTTGTTTGTGTGCATTAAGTGTCTGAGGCCAGATCTGAACTCAGGTCCTTCTGACTCCAGGGCTGGTGCTCTACTCACTGCGCCACCTAGCCGCTTCCTCAGGACACATTTTTAAGCTTAATTGGCATTATTGACATTTTCTCTATCACAGTCTTAAATCTAGACAATCAGTAAAACAATTAATAAAGGCCTGATTTGTAACATTTGCCAATTTCAGAAGTGTAAGTGCTGGTTATGGGAATGGGAATCTGAAGATCTTCCCTGTCCCTTGGGCCCTTGATAGGCTTAAGTGACTCTGAGAACCTTCCCTGATTTGAAAATATACTTTGCCCCCTAATAGGCTGAATGTGGTCACATGGAGCCTGTGGCAGGAAGCTTGTTTTTTCAGGAATGCCCACACCTTGTTACTTTGTGATTGGGCAGTGGGTCAAAAGGGTTGTGACATTCTCTGATCCAGGAGAAGGCTATATATATTCCCTGAGGAGAGGTTTTGCTTTGGGGCTCACTTTGGGAAGAATTGTATGATTTGGCCAGATGAGACTCTGGGCAGCCATCAATCCCCCCCGCTTTGAAAACCCAGATGTTGGTGCTTCCCTCTCTGGTAACTGATTAGGTATGGATGTAATAGTCAGACAGCTGGAAGCCTGTCTGCTGATCTGTTTCACTGTCTGCACAAACTTATATTTGTATTCTCTGAAGTTCAGGGTGCTTTTTCCCCTGAAATAGGTAAATGATATATGTTTGGTTAATTAAAGTAAGATTGTTAACCCATTTTGAGTTGCTTTCCTCTACAAAAGCAAATCTAAGAACCTGTGTTGGCAGCCACCCTGGACATGCTAGGGTACTTGCTACTACAATGTCACATTGATAATTTAACAATCAGTTCTTTCAAGCCCTTTAAGCTGGCTTTAGGCAGGTCTGTGATAGAGGGTGGAGCATTTCCTTTTTAAGCCCAGATTGGATTAGGTGGTGGACTGAAAAGAGTGATGGCTTGGCATTGGAGAACCTGGGTTCCAATCCTGGCTTTGTCACTTATGTGGAACCACAGGAAAATCACTTAATCTTTTTGTGTCTCAGTTCCTTAACAGATAAAAAAGAGTTGGACTGAATGAACTTTAAGTTCCATTTTAGCCTGAAATCTAGGATCAATGATCCTGAGAGAACCTGTTCCAGTTTTGAACAACTCTAATTGTGAGGAAATTTTTCCTAACAATTCCCTAACAAAGTTTGTCAGAAATAAATGTTTCTAAATATATGATCTGGGAGGTCCCTTCTATATTGTTAAAATTTCTATAATTCTTTGACTCATAACACAGTGCCCCTTCCTATAACCTACCCTGTCTTTCTTAATTTTGTATCAAATGATATGCATTTGTTGCATGTCCCCAAGTGTATTGTAACCTCTGTGAGGGGTAGGACCATGTTTTCTCCTTCTTTTGAGTTTTTCACAAAGGCTCTCTTTGGGCTGGGCCTTATAGCATAGACTCCCAGAAAAATCCACTTAATGGCTTATTTTCTCCCCCTATGCTCATGAATATGGCTTAGAAGTGGGTCAGAAGCCCTCTCTATTACTTTCTTGGAATTTTTTGTTATTAGACACTAAAAATAATAATGATAGCACTTTTATGATTCTTAAGTTTGGGAAAGTACTTTACAAATATTATCTCATTTTATGTAATAATAGCACTCTTTTCTATGGCACCTTTTAATTTAAAGCATTCTTTCCTCACCCAACTCTTCCCAAACTCTTCTCACACAACTCTTCCCAAAGTGAGCCCCAAAGCAAAACCTCTCCTTAGGGAGTATATATAGCCTTCTCCTGGATCAGAGAATGTCACAACCCTCATGACCCACTGCCCAATCACAAAGTAACAGTAAATGGGCATTCCTGAAAAACAAGCTTCCTGCCACAGGCTCCATGTGACCACATTCAGCCTATTAGGGGGCAGAGTATATTTTCAAATCAGGGAAGGTTCTCAGAGTCACTTAAGCCTATCGAGGGCCCAAGGGACAGGGAAGATCTTCAGATTCCTATTCCCATAACTAGAACTTAACACTTCTGAAATTGGCAAATGTTACAAATCAGGCCTTTATTAATTGTTTTATTGATTGTCTAGATTTAAGACTATGATAGAGAAAATGTGATAGAGAAAATAATTCTTTTCCTGGGGTTAGACAACACAAGAATGTTACAGATGAGGAAATTAAGACTTAGAGGTTAAGTAACTTGCTGAACGTCATCATAGCATCAGAACTTATAGGGGTTCTTATAATATAGAACATAGACTATCACACCTTCAAATGGACTTTTAGAATACATAGTTTCAGAACTAGAAGGGACCTTACTTTGAGTGTACTAATTCCAAATCTTCCTTTGAGACTGAGGGCCCCAGAGAAGAAGTGACTTGTTTTTGGTCCTGTAGCTAGAAAATGGCAGATCTAAGACTCAACCTCTGACTTCTGACCACCAGGTCAATGACTTTCCCAGTACAGTGTACTGTTGATCCTAACCACTGGTTTATTGGGTAAAATGTAACTCTGCTTAAAATTAAGAGGAAAAAAAAGGACATTCTTGGGTTTCTCCCAGAATGGTAAGAGAGTGAACTCTTTCTAATTGTAGCCAAGGGACCAGTTACATCACCATAGCTTACATTTCACTTTAAAAAAATGGTGGATTTGGCTCTGGGATAAACATCTATTTTTGTATTTCAGGGTCTCAGCAGTTTTCAGATATCTGGGTTGGGAACTTTGCCTATAGATTTGTAGCCAAGTAGAGAATGATCATGGAATTATTTCATTTTCAGAACAGAAAGAGAAACTATAACAAGCTGATTTCAACCTTTTTTTCCATGTGATTATACAAAAATAAAATAAAATTCTTTGTTTTAACCTCAGCCCATTTTGCAGAGATAAGAATCCTTAAGAAGTCTCCTTTTAAGTAATTGGAACATAAATATTTTAAATATCATTGCTACTTAACTTTGTAAATTAGCCATTAGCCACAGTTTTCCTTTCTTCCATCAGCTTTGTGAAGCTTAATAACATTTCATAAATTACTTTCCTGTTAACTTGATGCATGCTGACGGCCAGTCAGAAAAGTTCAGGCCCCAGTCAGATTGCAGTGCCTGAACCACACAGTCAGACTCCTATTCTCTGTTCCTACAGCCTGCTGACTCTGTCTTCTTTCAGAGAGAAGCATGGATTTGTAGAACTCAGAACTGCTCTATATCAAAACTGAGGGCCAGGGGCTCCCATCAGCCCTTGTGCACACCCAAAGGAAGCATCGTTTGAGAGTTACTGGAATCTTGATTACCCCCTTCCTTCTGTGACTTCCTGGCTGAATCCTATCTCTTTCTTAGATCTGTGGCCTTGAGCAAGTTAATCCCACTCTCTGGGTCTCACTTACTCTATAAAGTGAGAGAGTTAGATTAAACCCCACATTTTAATGATCCTTCCAGCTGTACCATTCCATGTTATGTGGTCTAAGGTCCATGTGGTATAGTGAAGAGAATCTGTACTTAGACTCAGGTAAAATCTGGCTTCCCACATTGCTTCTGACACTAGCTGTGTGGCTCTGGGCCAGCCACTTACTCTCTTTCAACCTTCATTTCCTCATCTGAAAAATGGGAACAGCAATCCTACAGGACCTACCTTCTGAGATTATTGTGAGGCTCAGATTAGAGAATGTAGATAAAGTGCTTTGCAAACCTTCGAGATAGACAGATAGATATAGAAAGATGGTAGAAAGATATAGATAGATGGTAAAAAGATATATAGTTATCCCTTCCACATCATGGGGTTTAGGGGGACAGTCCCCCTGTGATCTGGAATATCTACATAAAATTTTTTGGCCTTCCCTTCATACCAGAAAAGAAGTTTGAGGGTTTTTTTCTTTTATCCTTTTGGGGTACTTACAGTACCTTGTTGTAAAATTTGGGTTAAGTATTTGGTCATAGGGTATAATATGCAATACTATAATATATTTTATGCATTTCTGACTTTCTGGATTTTTTCATTGTTGTCTGCTGGCCTTCACATGTCATCTGCAGCTTCCACAAAGCTCCTCACAAATTCCCACTTAATTTCTTATACTGACCAGCTATATGTCTAAATCACAAGGGGGAAAATTGCAATGTCGAAGAGATAACTGTAGGTTGATCATAGATACAGATAGATGGTAGAGATATGGATGCATGATAAAGAAAATAGATAGATGTGGCTATAGATAGATAGACATATAAACATAGAGAGATGATAGAGAAATGCAGATGGATGATGCCCACATACATATTTGTGTGTATATACACATAATAATGCTTTTATTATTGAAGTAGCTTTCAGTTCTCAATCTGACTCTGTGGTCTCAGCTCTAACATTTTATGTTCTATGTTTTGGGACTTCTCAACTTTAACATTTATTTAATGCTCTTGGGTTCATTCTAAGCTCTAATTTTTTTCAAGCTGACAAATATCAAGTCCCTGCTATGTGGAATACATTTTGTCTGCACAGTGGAGATAGAAAAAGGAAAAACCCTCAAGGAGCAAAGGTTGGAACTACTGGGAAAAGTCAATTCGAGTTAACAAGCATTTACCAAGTGCTTTTATGTGCCAAGCACTATGCTAAATGCTGAGAAAGGAGGGAAAAGGTGTACACAACATGTACAAAAACAAGTATGAGAGTATGAGTTATATTGAAAGGAGCCAGGGAGGAGAAGAAGCTATGAGCAGTTTAGCAGAGAGATCATTTTCATGTGGAATGGAAACTATGTCAGGAAGGTAGCATATGAGTTGGACCTTAGAGAAAGGAAGAAACTTCAGCAGATAGGGATTTAGAATGGGGGCTACAGAAAAGATATGTTCCCAGAAGAGTGAACAATGGGATAGTTTGAAGGTGGGAGGTGGTATGGAGAGACCAAGAAAAAATGAGAGCAGCCCAGTTTTTTTTTTTCTTGAATATAGAATACATGGAATATTTTGCATTAAGGCTGCACGGGTAAATTGCAGCAAGATTGTGGATTGTCTTGAGTTTAAACTATTTGATAGACAATGGGGAGCCATTGAAGATCTTTGAGGAAAGGCATGTCACAATCACAGTTGTAAATTAGGAAGATTACATAGGTAGTAGTATGGCAGGTAGGGCAATTAGGAAGCTGTTCCAATTATGTAGACAAGAAAAGGTGACAGCCTGGGCTAAAGTTACGATGGCGATGAAGACAATGAAGGACTAGATTTGAGAGTCATTTCAGAGAGACAAATGACAGGGCCTGGATATTGATTGGATGCATTGGATTATAAACAGAAAAGACTCAACAACCGCTGACTGCAGATTACTAATGCTTCCACTTGTTCTCCTCTCAGTCTCTTTTATCCCTTTACAAACAGGCTTCTGACATTATTTCACTGAAACTGCTCTCTCTTATAATAAAAATGGGAAAAGGACCCACATGTACAAAAATGTTTATAACAGTTCTGTTTGTGTTGTCCAAGAATTGGAAATTGATGGGATGCTCATCAATTGGGGAATGGCTAAACAAGTTGTGGTATATGAATGTAGTGGAATACTACTTTTCCATAAGAAATGAGGAGCAGATGGACTTCAGAAGAACCTGGAAAGACTTACATGAACTGATGCTGAGTGAAGTGAGCAGAACCAAGAGAACATTGTACACAGTAACAGCAACATTGTGTGATGACCAACTTTGATAGACTTAATTCTTCTCAGCAAAGCCATGATCTAAGATAATTGCAAAAGACTCATGATGGAAAATGCTATTCACATCCAGAGAAAAGACTATGGAGTCTGAATGTAGATCGAATCTTAATATTTTTCCTTTCTGTGTGTGTGTATGTGTGTGTGTGTGTGTATGTGTGTATTTTTCTTTCTCGTGGTTTTTCCCTTTGGTTCTAATTATTCTTTACAACATGACTAATGTGGAAATATGTTTATTATGATTGTACATATATAGCCTATATTAAATTGCTTGCCATCTTGGGGAGGTGGAGGGGAAGAAGGAAGAGAAAATTTAAAACTCAAAATCTTATAAAAGTGAATGTTGAAAACTAAAAATAAATAGTTCAATTTGAATAGAATGGAAAGAATATGAAAGGGAACAAAATTAAATAGAAGCAGAAAGGGAAGTGAAAGACAGATTGTGAAGAACTTTTTAAAACTTTTTTTAAAAAGATTTTTGTTTTAATTTTCTCCTAGAGGCAATAGGGAACTGCTATGAATTTCTAAGTGGTGGAAGGCGGGGCTGACATGGGCAGAACTCTATTTTGGGAATTTTCATGTGGCAGTTGAATGGAGGATAACTTTAAGATGAGAAAGACTGGAGACAAGGAGAAAAATTAGGAGTCTCTTGCCATGGTCTAGGGAAGAGGTGATGAGTCCATGAATAGAAGTATGGCAGAGGGAAGATTAACTTGGCTTAATTGGTGGACCTGGAACCATCCCTCCTATAACTGACCTTCCTCAAAGTGTCTGCCAAGTCATAGAATCATTGGGTCAAAGCAATGGATGGTTTCAGTGCCTTTGCTGGAATAACACCCATGCTTTCCAGAATTTCTGTGTTGCTTCCACTACACCTTACACTACATCCTGATAGTAGAGGGATTATAGACTTTCTGAGTTGGCTTTTTTACTGTCTAGTTTTGATGAGTTTCTAGCTACAAGGGCCTCATGCAGTCTGACCCTTCCCTTTATGGTAGAATAGTGGATTCTTAAATTCTCAGTAGTTGTTAAAATGACAGTTATGCTGCATTTTTATGGTAAAATACTGTTGCCATTTTGGGCCCCTGGAAAATGCTATTTTATATTATCCTTCTGGTACCTACCCAGCTACTGTACTTGATAAGTGGAAAGGGGTATACATTGTCACCTCTCTACCCTTCAAAAGTGATGCTGATATTTTTTGGACCTGGACTCTTTTCTGGGTTACATTGCTTACTAACTGTTCGACTGTGAGCAAGTCAACTTTAGCTCTTTGAATCTCAGTTTTCTCAGCTGTAAAATGGGAATAATAATCCCTGCCCTGCCTCCTTAACAGGATTGTAATGAAGATCACACGAGAAAAGGAAGACTAAAGAATAATTATCTTGACTGTAAAGATTCTCTGGGAGGTAGTGTGGTATCATGGAAAGAGTCATGCGAACCAGGCTAGAGCCTGAGCTTTGCAATTTACTACATAGTGTCACTTTGGATAAATGTTTTCACCTCTTTAATCCTCTGGATTCTCATCTATAAGATGTAGATAGTAATACCTTCCTGTCTTAAAGGATAGTTATTTATTATGTATTATAATATATTTTATTATAGATAATATGCAATATCTCATATAGGATTAATATATGGTATGTTTTTATTATTATTCATTTATTGTTGAGTTGTTTTCAGCCAAGTCTGATTCTTGTGACTCCATTTGGGGTTTTCCTAGCAGAGATAATTATGTGGTTTGCCGTTTCCTTCTCTAGCTCATTTCCAGATGAAGAAATTGAGGCAAACAGGGTTAAGTGACTTGCATAGGGTTACCCAGCTAGTAAATTTCTGAGGTCAAATTTGAACTCAAGTCCTCCTGACTCCAGGTCCAGGGCTCTAGCCACTGTGTTTCATAGCTGCCCATTTAATTATTACTTATGTTAAATCCCTGGTATCATGGGATTCCAAGTTAGAAAAGATCTCAACCCCTTCATTTTACAAATGAAGGAACTAATGTTCAAAGAAGGTGACACCAGGTGTGCCCAATAGATCTGAGGTTTAAACCTAAATCTTCTGGCTTTAAATTTTGTACCCTACCTTGCTTTGTAAGGATAACTTTAATAGTGAGATTTGGGCTGGGGAAGTTGCAGCAAAAATGACTTGTTTTGGGGTGGCTAGTGGTGCAGTGACTAGAGCACCAGCCCTGGAGTCAGGAGGACCCGAGTTCAATCCAGCCTCTGACACTTAACACAAAAACTAGCCGTGTGACCTTGGGCAATTCACTTAACTCCAACTGCCCTCCAAAAAGCAAAAACAAACCAAAAAAAAAGACTTGTTTTGGTTTTTTTTCCTTTTTTTTTTTTTTTTTTGCTCTTTAGAGGGCAGTTGGGGTTAAGTGACTTGCCCAAATGGCTAGTTTTTATGTTAAGTGTCTGAGGCCAGGTTTGAACTCCGGTCCTCCTGACTCCAGGGCAGGTGCTCTATTCACTGCGCCACCTAGCCATCCCAAAAGACTTGGTTTTTAATATTAGGGAGTTTTGAACAAAAACTTGCTATCATTGTTATAGTAAAGGTTCTCTTTCTCCCCACTACTTTGAAATAGTTTTAAAAATATATCTGTGTTCAGTGACTTGGAAGTAATTGGAACCCCGGGAAGATCCCACTGAGTGATTTAAGATACAGGGTAGGGAAGCAAGATGTAACAGATGGCAGCTGCTTGAACCACACCTTTATGGGAACTGATGCCACATGCATGGACAGCACAGAAAAGAAAAAAAAACACATATTTACTAAATGGCTTTAACTGTTCATGAACTACAGGTCTGTTGGAGCTCAGATTAATAGAGGGCAATTGTGTTTTAAAAGCCTCTTTTTAAAAGTGTTTTGCAATTATCAGTCACCTTTCATCGGATGAGTTCAAAGCCACTTTGCTGGCTTTAATTCATTTGAATCTGCAGTAGCCTGGTGATATAATTAGGTCTTAATGTGCCGTGTCAATTGAAAGGAAAATGGCCAAGTTTTCTGGCTTGCCAGTAAAATGTCCGTTTCTTCTCCTATTCTCCCAACTTAACTGATCAAGAAAAACCAGGAGACCAACTACTAGTTCTATGATTGTGAACCAGCTCTCTACCCTGCTGAGTCTCATTTTCCTCCTGGTAAAGTAGAAAGCACCCTGGATCTGGACTCAACTACCAACTTGAGCCATGTGGCTTTGGGCAAGTCATTTAACCTCTCTTGGCTGATTTCTTCATCTGTCAACTGACAGGATTGGAATAGATGGTGACGAAGGTCTAACTTGCTGGCTTGTAAAACAGAGGTGATACTATTTGCATTAATACTTCATGGGGTTATTTTAGGATCACATGATAGAATAAAAATAATAGCTTATATTTTTATAGTGCTTTAGTTTGCTAAATACTTTACAAAAACACATTATGTGGCAGTACTAATTAATTGAACAGTTACAAAGTAACTGGATGTGACCTAATGTAGCCCTATAAAAAAGTGAACTTTGGATCATCTCACTGACAACTCTTTATTCTATGCCTTGCATTATTTAATTTTGTTTAATTTTATTTTGTCCCTTAGTTATCTTGTTGGGGGTGGGGTAGACCAAATCTGTGGTGAGATTAATACAAGGAATTTCCAACAAGGTAACTTCCCCTATTAAGACAGACCAACAACTGCCCTGCAGCTTCTGTAGCCTTAGAAAGCTGCCTAGAGGGGCGGCTAGGTGGCGCAGTGAATAGAGCGCCGGCCCTGGAATCAGAAGGACCTGAGTTCGGAGCCGGCCTCCGACACTTAATCCGCACAAACAAAAACCTAGCCGTGTAACCTTGGGCAAGTTACTTAACCCCAATTGCCCTAAAGGGGCGGCTAGGTGGCGCAGTGAGCAAGAGCGCCGGCCTCGGAGTTTGGATGACCCGAGATCAGATCCGGCCTCAGAAAATGAGCACCCACGCATAAATCAAATGACTAGCCGTGTAACCTTGAGCAAGTTACTTAACCCCAATTGCTTTAAAAAAAAAAAAAAGCTGCCTAGAGCTTTGAGAGAGGGTGACTTTCTTAGCCAGTCAACAAGCACAGGGACTTAAAACCCAGATTCTCTTAATTCCAAGGCCAGCTCTTGACCCATTATGACACAGAGCATCTCCTATATATCTGGTTATCTGAGGAGGAAACTTCAACTGTATGTAACTGAATTAAGAGGAAAAGGTAGGGAGAGGATACTGGGAAGATGGCAGAGAAGGTCAGAAAATTCTCCAGACTTCCTCCCCCCCCAAGATAAAATACTGCCTCGGGGTGAACATAGAGTGGTAAAAATAAACAAGAGTTGGGGCAGAACAGTGGTCCTCCTGGGACAACTGCAGAAGATCTGAAGAAAAATCCCAGGACTGAGGTTTGGTTCCCATGAAGAGTAAACATCTCCAGGCTAGTTCTGCTTAAACAGCAAGCAGTGATCCCTGGGGCTATTGGGGTTGGGAGATATCCTTGGCCCTAACCATAGGAACTTTCACGTCCCAGACTATGTGGAGGATAGCATCTGACCCTGGGAAGACTGAGTAAACCTCTAATTATAAGAAACCCTGGACCCAGTTGTGCTGTGAAGATGGGCAAGAAGGAGCCAGCACATGCCTGTTGAATGTAGAAGCAATGGGGGGAAGGGGGAGAAAAGCAGAGTTTGTGTGGTGGCTATTGGTACTTATAGGAGGGCAGAGTTCTTGGTTTCTATCCCAGGCCAGAGAGGAGAACTGAAGGAGGATCTGAGGCCAGAGATACCACCCCCCAACCCCAGGACTAAAGGTGATTACCAAAAATAGATTACTACATTGGGGCGGCTAGGTGGTGCAGTGAGTAGAGTGTCGGTCCTGGAGTCAGAAGGACCTGAGTTCAGATCCGACCTCAGACACTTAATGCACACACAAACAAAAACCTAGCCATGTGACCTTGGGCAAGTTACTTAACCCCAATTGCCCTCCAAAAAGCAAAAAAAAAAAAGTTACTACAATTTTTTTTTTTTTAATGAGCAGGTAAAGGAGAAAGAATCCAACGATTGAAAGTTACTGTGGGAATAGAGAAGACTGGGTTTCATCTTCAGAGGATGATACTGAAGCAAAAAAAAGCCTCTTCTACCTCAAAGAATAACATCAAATGGTCACTTGCCCAAAAAAGAATTCATAGAAGAACTTTAAAAAGAGTTTAAAAATCAAATGAAAGAGATTGAAGAAAAAATTTTTTATAAGAACAATCCAAGAAAAACAAGAAGATAATGAAAAGAAAGTCAAACAATTAGTAAAGGAGATTCAGAATCTTAAGGAAGAAAACGACTTCTTGAAAATTAGAATTGGGCAAGGGGAAACCCATGAAGTTATATGAGATCAAAAAATAATAAAACAAAATATAAAGAATGAAAAAACAGAACAGAATATGAAGCATCTCCTAAGAAAAACAATTGATCTGGAGAACAGATCAAGAAAAGAAAAAATAAGAATAATTGGACTGCCTGAAAGCTACAATCAGAAAAAGAATCTTGCTTCTTTTACAACATGACTAATGTGGAAATATGTTTAATATGATTGTATATGTATAGCCTATATCAAATTGTTTGCTGTCTTGGGGAGGAGGGAGGAGAGGAAGGGAGGGAGAAAAAATTTTGGAATTCAAAGTCTTTTAAGATGAATATTGAAAACTATCTTTACGTGTAATTGGAAAAAATAAAATACTATTAAGTGGGGGGGGGGAGAATGTTAATACAGTAATACAAGAAATAATTAAAGAAAGTTGTCCTGAAGTATTAGAACAAGAGGGGGAAGTAGAAATAGAAAAAAATCCACTGATCACCACCTGAAAGAGATTCTAAAAGGAAAACCTACAGGAATATCATAGTCAAATTCCAAAACCCCTAGCTCAAGGACAAAATATTGCGAGCAACAAGAAAAAAACAATTTAATATTAAAGTGCTACAATTAGATTCACACAAGACCTAGCAGCAACAACACTAAAAGACTGCAGGTCTTGGAACACTATATATTGAAGAGCATAAGAATGGAGGTTGTGGCTGAACATATCATACTTATCAAAGTTAAGCATAATCCTGAATGGAAAAAAATCAACGTTTAATGAATAGTCAGACTTTCAGGATTTGGTTTAAAAACAACCAAAAAACCCCTGAACTTAATAGAAAATTTGACATATAAGATCTAAGAGAAATATAAAATACATCCCAAAGACTAATTACAAGGGACTCAATAAGGACAAACTGTTTACCTTTTATATGAGGAAATGTACAATGTATGTCTAAAATTATTATTAGCAATTCGGTAGTTCATAAGAAAGATTAGCATATGAGTACACTATGATTTTAAAAAGTAAAACTGTTTAGGAACATGTAAAGAGTAATTATTTTATACAAATGAGGTATGAGAGGAAGAACTGACGGAAGAATTAAATGGAGGAGAATGACTAAAGAGTTCTAGAACCCTACTTTTATCAGGAATGGGTTAAAGAGGAAACCATACATATATATCTAGAAGGGTTTAAAAGTCTTCTAAATTCAGAAAGAAATAAAAAGCTAAGGGGATAGTGAGCGGGGAGAGAAGGAGGGATCCTTGGAGAAAGAGTTAGTAAGTAATAGGAGAACAAGGTAGCAGGTAGAAGTAAAGTAGAAGAGTCAGGAGGGATATAAGAGATACACACAAACATAAAATAAAGATAGGAGTAGAATTTATTAGGGAATAAAGTAGGGGTAGTAATCATGATCTCAGATGAAGTTAAAGATAAAATAGATTTAATCATGAGAGAAAAATAGGGAAACTACACTATATGTCAGTAATATTAATCAATATTATTTTAGACTATTTAGAATAACTAAACAGTATAAAGTTGGAATATTGCTGGGGCCCAGGAAATGACAAGTTAGTGGACTTGGAAAAATGTGGAAAGACTCGGACTTATGAAGGAAGAGGTTGTCAACCCTTAGAGAAACAAAGGACAAATAAGCAGAGCACAGTCTTACATAGGTTCATGTGAGCGTGTGTCTATGTATGAGTATGATTATAGATATCTAAATATATGCATGTGTATGTATATATGTATGGACATATCTTTGTGTATGTATGTATATGTGTGCATGTATACACACACACAAAAATATATCCATGCTTAATTGTGGCCTTCTTGGGGGGAGGACAGATGGGAAGAGGGGGGTGAACAAAGTAAACAGTGCACAGCAGAGAACAAAAGAAAACTTACAAGGAAGCAAAGAAAAGATGGACAGCTCAGAACACAATGCATAGTAAATGATGCAGGCTTTCTGGAAATGGAAATTTATTACCGTATATTTTGAATCCTCTCTTATGTTCTGCTGTGCACATGGCAATGCTTTTTCCTTTCTTATTTTGTATTGAAGTTTTTTTTTTTGTTTTTTTTTGTTTGTTTTTTTTTAAAGCAATTGGGGTTAAGTAACTTGCTCAAGGTTACACGGCTAGTCATTTGATTTATGCGTGGGTGCTCATTTTCTGAGGCCGGATTTGATCTCGGGTCATCCAAACTCCGAGGCCGGCGCTCTTACTCACTGCGCCACCTAGCCGCCCCTGTATTGAAGTTTTAATATTTAAATTTATAATGTGTTTCCTTTTCTTATTGTACATTTAAGTTTAAAATAAATCAATAAAATTTCAAAAATTAAAAAAAAATAAAAAAGGAAAAGATATTTGTCCATACTTGGGACTGGGGATTTAGGGAGAGTTTGGGTTTCTTAGAAACTAGACCTGGTTAGCATTACAGAAGGCCAGATAGGTAGATACTTCTAGAGCGTAAACGAAGGAGCGTTTATTTAGTACTCTGAGGTTAACAAAGAGATTTTATATGTGATTTATTCTGATATTTTCAACAACCCTATGAAATTGTTATTGTTCCTCCGTTGTTCTCAGAGAGAACAAATGACATCACAAGGGTGGTGTCTTCACTTGCAAGTGAATTGGATTTAAGTGAGGCAGGGTTGCACAAGTTACCAGCTTCATTCTCTCCTCCAGTGTCACTGGAGTTCAGGGACAAGACATAGGTCAAGATGGCTGGTGATGGCCTGGGATGCAGGGGGAGGCCTTGTCCTTTGTAAGCTAAGGTATATTTGCAGGTATATTTGTCTGGGGCAACACCCATTCAGTGATTAAGGGCGAAGGAGAAATTGAGACAAAAGATGGCCTAGTTTGTCTTCCCAAAAGAATCAGTCTGGGAGGGGAAGAGTTAGTTTCTGGTTAGAATAGAAAACAATGACTGTTTGCCTCACTCTCACTCTGTAAGGTTGGTACCACTATCATACCAGTTTTACAGATGAGGAAAACACACTTGAGATAGTTAAGAGTCATAGAGCTTGTAAATGTCTGAGGCCGGGCTCAGTCTCTGGTCTTTCCAACATGAGCACTCTATCCAATTTTCTACCTACCCACCTATTAATCTGAGGAGAAGAGGCCCTCTGAGGTGCACCTGGGAGTGCTGGCCCTTCTGCCTATGATATCTCCTCAGTAACTACTGCTAACATATATGTTTTATTTTAATGTGGAGATGCACCAAGTTACACTAAGTTTTCAAGTTATACCCCAGATCATAAGTTCAGGTAAATCTTGCCAAATCATAAAGTTTCACTGAACACAGTTGTTGTAGTGAAAGCCTGAGTCTGTGGTCTGAGAGCCAGCCTACCTAAGTATAGAGTCTCATTACCCGTTGATTAATTATTAGTATATGGCTGTTGAATTGACCGCTGCTACCTATGAACCGAGAAATAAATAGCTGAAATTTCCATAAGATCTCAAGGTGATGGAGGTACTGGACTTAGAATCAGGAATACCTGTGTTTGAGTACCACTGAAACATTTTTTTGTAATGCACAGAATGGAAAAGGAGGAAGATCAGAGGAGGAAAGGACAAACAAGATAGCTGTGGAACTAACAGGCTGAATTTATCATAGCCCTTAAATGAGTTATCTAGCCTCAGATGCTTACCCACTGTGTGACCCTGGGCAATTCACTTAACCCTGTTTGCCTCAGTTTCCTTATCTGTAAAATGACCCGGAGAAGGAAATGGCAAAACCACTCCAGTATCTACCATAAAAACCTTAAATGGGGTCACAAAGAGTTGTGCGTGACTGAAAATGATGAACAAAAATAACATAGAGATTCGCAGTTTCATATATAATCCTCTTTTTCTGTTCTTTCTCTGTGGAAATGATTGGCTTTATTGAAGACTGTCAAATTTTGAATAACAATAACTTAAAATTGAAATCCTGAAGAAAAAGAAAACTTAGTTTCAAATCTTGCTGCAGATTTTTACTAATTGTGTGACTCAGGGTCAGTCATGTGCCCTCTCTGGGTCTCCATTTCCTCATCTCTAAAATGGGGGAAGAATTGGACTTGAAGACTTCTAAGTTCACTCCTTACTTTAATGATTCTATGACTCACGTTATACACATTATCTCTGGATCTTCCCAATATCCCTCTGAAATAGGGAAGGTTCTGTTATCTTTGTTTTATAGGTGAGAAAACTTATACTGAGAAGTAAAGTGACAGCTCCAAGGTCACAAAGCTAAGTGATAGAGCTGGGATGAGAACCTGAGTTTTCTGACCTCTCAAAAAAAAAAACAACTTTTGGAAAAAGAAGAATTTTCATTGTGCCTCCTATTATTAGGTAAACATTTGAATTCAGCCATCTGTCTCTCAGCCTTGCAAGCAGCCTGTGCTGAAGCTAAACCAATTAGACGGCCTTTATCAACATCTACTTTACTCTTTCTACAATAATTCCTGTCTCTCTTAAACTCTCCTTTTTCAGTCATTTCCAGTCGTGTCTGGGTCTTCATGGCCCCATTTGAGGTTTTCTTGGCAAAGATGCTGGAGTGTCTTGCCATTTCATTCTCCAGCTCATTTTACAGATGAGGAAACTGAGGCAAACAGGGTTAAGTGACTTGCCCAAGGTCACACGGCTAGCGTCTGAGGCCAGATTTGAGCTCAGGAAGATGAGTCTTCTAATTCTAGGCCCAGGCACTCTATCCATTGTGCCACTGACCTGCCTTAACCTCTCCTTTCCCTGAGAGATGTTTTAAAATCTTCTCTGGCTAGACATGGAGATAAAGGAGCGTCAGTTGCTTTTCTGGAGCATCATTCTCTATCTGGTGTGGCGTTTATTTGGTTTCTTCATATAATCTTAGTGATGGAAGGCACCCTGAGGGCCACCCTCCCATCTAGTCTGGTAATACCCCTGACAGATGCTCATATAGCTTCTGACTGGACCTTCCCAGGAGTGGGGACCTCACTGCCTCCTGAGATAGTCCCTTCCAATGTTGAGCATCTCCTAGCTGTTAGGACACTCTTCTTGACTTTGGCTCAAGATGAGAGGTAACATTGCGTAGTGGATTGAGCTGAACCTGGAATACCTGGGCTCAAACCCCCTCACTGATTTAACTTCTTGGATCCTCAGCTTCCACATCTGTGAAATGAAGGAGTTAGACTAGCTGACTGCTAAGGTCCCTTTCAGCTCTAGCTCTATGCTCCTAATTGGCTTCTCTCTACCCCAGGCAATAGAATTGGAAGAGGCTGTAGAAAAGAGGCCTGGTAGGTGGCTAGGTGGTGCAGTGAATAGAGCACTGGCCCTGGAGTCAGGAGGTCCTGAGTTCAAATCCTGCCTCAGACACCTAACACACACACACAAAAACTAGCCATGTGACCTTGGGCAAGTCACTTAACATCAATTGTCCTATGTTCCACTGCTGCCCTCCCCCCCACCACTTTGCAAAAAAAAAAAAGAGGACTGGTTCAGAAGCACAAGCCCTGAGTTTGAATCTCATTTCTGCTACCTACAACTCATCTGATCTGGGGAAAGTGAGTCTGATTCTTTGGGCCTCAGTTGGTTAAGCACCACATAGCAGAAGGACTGAATCTATTTAGCTTTTCTTTTTATCCCTAGCATTTAGCACAGTGCTGAATACATAGCAAACACTTAAAAAATGCTTGTTGACTGACTTTATCCTTAATCTATAGAATGGGGGCAAATAATACCTGTTCTAGGCAATGGGGTATAGAAATCCATCTTGGCCTACAAGAAAGCAAGTGGGAAGGGGGATAGGAGGGGATAAAAGGGAGGGCAGACTGGGGAAGGGTTAATCAGTACGCTGGCAATCTTGGGGTGGGGGCAGGGGAGAGATGGGGTAAAAATTTGGAACTCAAAATCTTAAGGAAATGAATGTTGAAAACTAAAAATAAGTAAATTCTGGACAAAAATAATAGCTATTCTGTTCCCTTAAGAGTAGAGAGGAGATGAGGAAGGATTATGAGGATCAAATCAAATAAGGCAGGGAAACAATGGGTATAATGGTAGTGAGTGGAGACACTGGATGGAGACACCGGATAGAGACAAGAGACCCAGATTCAAATGCTAGCTCTCCTCAGCTGTGTGATCATGGAGGAAGGCACTTAGTCTTCCTGAGCTTTTCCTCCTCTGGGAACTTGCTCCATTGTCCCAAGAATCATCCCTTTTTCTCTTTAATTTCTTCAGTATTTCCTCATTCCTCCCCTAATGTCCAAACTTATCTATTTGAGCCTGCAAACCCTTAGGCTATTATCCTAAATATCTCTTCCCTTTTATTGGAAACTTCAGCTTCTCCTTGGGCCACTACATGTACTGGCTGACCCTAGACACCACATTATGGTCTAAGTTCAAGCTTACTCCTGCCATGGATACTATATTTGTGGGAAGGAGTAAGCCAGGTTCTTAAGAGAACATTTAGTATTAGCTTTCTCTACCATGTTATCCGAGAGTAGTAGTAGCTGGGATCCAACCTGCCAATTGAAGCAAAAGTTGGGTAATCTTCTCTTCCTTTTCCTCCTCCTCCTCCTCCTTTTCCATTGAATCATTTTTTTAATCTCAACTCTTACCTGGCCCTAAGTCCGCAGGTGTGGGCTCAGACAAACTGACACCTGGGAAACACCTTAATTTAGAAAGGCCAAGGTCACCTCCTACATCCTGGCCATGGCCAGTCATCTTGACTTTTGTCTTGCCTCTGGACTTCAGTGACTCCTGAGGAGAGAGTGAGGCTGATAACTTTACTCAGCCTGCTTCATTTAAATCCAATTCACTTGCAAGTCAAGACATCACCCTTCTGCTATCATTGGTTCTCTTTGAGAACAAAGGACACATAACAGCAACACAGTAGAAGGCTAATGTCCTTGTGGCTAAAGAAGCTTTGAGAGATCAGTAGGGACATCATAATTTATGGTCCTTTCACTCAGAAGCAACTGAGTCTACCTCAACTATCTATCCTTTTAGGGATTCATACTTGGAAGAACAGTAATTGAGGAGTATTTTTAAACTCCTTTTCCCTTCCTTCCTAGGTGCCACAGAGACCCTGGTTGGGTCAGCAGAAGAAATGATTGGATGGCTTGAAGAAAGGCAGTCCATGGCGACAACTTCAGAGAGCGTCTGGGGACAGAGAGGTCTCCACGGTGGTATGGTAGATCAGTGAAAAGACTATAATTTGCTCTGAAAGACAGGTGAAAACAGAAAAATCTACAAACGTCTAAAGTCTTATGGTATTGGCTATAATAATGATCCCTCCTGCATCCAAAATGCTTGCCAAAGCACTTTCTGTATCTCAGTCATTTAATTAATCCTCAAAACATACTGGTGAGGGTAGGTAGGAGGCCTAGAGAGGGACTGAGCTGGAGAGGTGCTAAGTACTTGTGCAAGGTCACATAGCAGTTTAATGATAAAGGAGAAGTAAGCATCCAGATCTCCCGTGTCCTATCCGAGCTCAAGGTCTAGGTGGTCCTATGGGCAGAGTACTGCATTAAACATCAGAAGACTCTCCTGCCTCAGCCACTTACTGGCAACAACTTTCGGGTTCTTGAAACCGTACTTGCCTACTTTATCTTTCACAGTGGTTTACTTTTATTTCATTTTGGAAAGCAGGGATCTGGAACTCAGAGTTCATCAGTAGAAGTTCTAGTGTGGAAATTCCCTACACCTCGCAGATCAGTCACTAATCTGTAATTTATTATTTTAACTATGCCCGGGGCAGTGAGAGATTAAGTGATTTTCTTATGTTTACACCATTAGAATGGGTCAGAGATAGGACTGGAACCCAGGTCGTCGCGGCTCCAAGACCTGTCTTCTATTCACTTAAGCCTCAGGGACTCTGCTATTTTATTTACCTAACCCAAATTAGCTGGACAATTGCAATAAAAACTAATTTCTGAATTGTTCAAGTAACTGTGCTTGTGGCAAAACCAACTTTATTCTATTCCTAAGTGAGTTCATTGTTATATTGCTATTCTTAATAGGCTTTCATGCGCGAGAGAGTGTTTCCATGGAGCTGGGACTGAAGGTTTTATTTACATTTAATGAGGGGGAGACAGGAGACCTTGAGGAAGTAGCCCTACCAGGATTAGACAGGGGGTGGCGAGTGGGTGATGTTTCATTTTGGTACAGAAAATTGTTTTCGCCTTCATTCAAGGGCCCATGTTTTTCTTCTTAAGGAGATATAATTGATTTATAGAATTTGGAACTGGTCAAGACTTTAGAGATCTAACCCATCCCCCTCATGTTTACAGATGAGGAAATTAAGGCTCAAAAATGGGGAGTGACTCATCCAACGTCACACATAATAAACAGTGGAATCTGGATTTGAACTTGGGACTTCTGATACAAATCTTCCCATTTCACCATTTTGTCTTCTCTCCCACTTTCTGTATCAGTGGCATCCAAGCTTTTGGAAGCTGTGACATCCTATCCTGGTTTGATGTTTGTCATCCCCACCTGCCATGAGACTTCTCTATAGCTGCCCTCTCTCCAGCTCTTTACAATTTACAAAGCACTTTATGTGCATCCTCTCAGTTTATCCTCACAATGGCCCTATAAAGTAGGCAAGGAAGGGATTGTTAACTCTATTTTATAAATGATAAGACTGAGGCTCCGAGTGGAAAGGACTTAACAGAAACTACCCAGCTAGGATTTGGACTGGATTCTAAATTTACCATCCTTTACCCTCAGCTCTATTCTCTGTGCTCCAAATCCTATATTTCTTTTTAAAGTCCAACCCAACAAATATTTATTAGGCACTATTATGCACCTAGTGCTGTGTCCTAAATTTTTGGCCTGAAATTGCTTTTGTTTTTTTTAACAATTCCAGTTGCCTGGGTCAAAGCAGAGGCACCTGAGATACTGCAAAACCTTAGGAATCGCTGGGCCAGCTGTGCATTTTGACTTCCTGACGTTTTTACTTGAGTCAAAATATAAAGTGTACCATGGGTATAAGCATGCCTCCGTGTAAAACATTACTGCTGCTTTTATAAATATTGCTCTCACTGAGTCGTTGGCGAGATACAGGATCCCAGGAAAGGGTTTACGTGACTCTGTCTGATGAGTCCCAGCTTACACATTACTAAAGTCAACCCACTGACGGTTATTTTACGCAGTGCCCCACATGACAGCTGGGGTCTATCAAGTCAACACTCGAGTTAAGACCCAGAGGTGGTTTCTAGCAGAAATAATGGGCCACCTTGGTTTTTTCGAGAGTTATGGTTTATCTCTGGGACTGGATCCAGGCTAGAGCTGCGAGAGAGAGATGACAGATCCCCTGGGTAGAAGGAATGTTTTAAATGCCTCAGCAAGTCCTCTGCAGAAAAAAAGAGGAGAATAGCAGACGCTTTGCATCCTGAAGGGCTGAGGAGTTAGGAAGGATCAGCAGAATATGTAGGAGAGAATAGAACAAAGCCAGGCTTCTCTGGGCCTGGCCACATGCTGTGTGTGTGCTTGGATTTCAAAGTAGAGGAGCTCAGGACTTTGAGGTCCAGTGCCAATCATTTCTGACCTGGTACCATTTTTCTTTTTCTTTTCTCTTCTCTCTCTCTCTCTCTCTCTCTCTCTCTCTCTCTCTCTCTCTCCCTCTCCCTCCCTCCCTCTCTCTCTCTTTCTCTTCCTCCCTCCCTCCCTTCCTTTTTTCCTTTCTTCTTTCTTTCTTTTTCTTTGGCAAGTTCTGAGATCAACAAGAAAAATGGTCAATCGACATTTTTTTTGTTTCCATTCAATTCAATGTCTCCAACTAAACATTTACTGTGCACTCAGCTGGTTGATATAGTGGAGGCTGAAGAAGAAGTATACAACATTGGTCCAAGCCACTCTGCCCCCAGATTCCCCCCAAACTATGTAAAAGGGGACTCTGAACAACTTCTGGAGCCCCAGCACCCACAGAACGACACAGAGAAGCTACCGTCCCACTGAGGACAGCCCAGCAGCCCTGCAGGAAGGACCAGCGCAGCGGTCTGGGACCTGGCAGCACGCAGAGCGCAGGAACTGAGCAGAGCCCAGGTCCGCTTGAGCCGAGGTTTTAGCCCCAGGGTGGCAGGGCCAGCAGCCAGCTGGAGGAACCCCAGAACACCAGGAGCTGTGGTGACTCCAGAATTATCAACATAGACATGCCTAGGACAAAGTAAGAGGTTAGTGTCCTATGGACTTTGGGACCAGTATTTAGGGAATGCGTCGGCTCCCTCCCCTGGGGGCTAGAAGCCACTGAGGAGACACGCCATTTTGTAGTTTTCAGAGGCAGCTCCAGCTCCCAGCCTGCAAATCGTAGGGAGATCCAGCGATCAGTCTTGGGGGGTAATCGCTCTTGCTTTAACCTCCCTGGATCTGGATTGTGATCTAGGGTGGAAGTTGTGGGTGGGTTTACAGCTTGCCAGAAACGGAAGTTGCCCCCCACACGTTCGGGACGAAAATTCCTCTATCTGGCCTTAAAGCCATAGTGTGGCAACAAGCCCAAAAGTCAAGCAATTAAGTGGCAACATGCCAAGGCAAAGGAAACAGAAAAATGCAATCCTAGACTCCTATTTTGGGGGCATAGAGCGGGAAAAGGACTGTGAGGTCAGAAGTCCTGCTCCAAAAGCCCCAGGGGAAAACATGAGTGGGTTGCAGGCCATAGAGGACCTTAAGAAGGACTTTAAAAATCAAATAAGAGAAGTGGAGGAAAAATTGGAAAGAGAAATGAGAAGGACGCAGGAAAAGTATGAAATGAGGGTCAACAGCCTGACTGAGGAAAACAGCACCTTAAAAAATAGACTAACTCAAATGGCAAAGGAGGCCCAAAAGGGCAATGAGGAGAAGAATGCCTTAAAAAGTCGAATTTGCCAGATGGAAAAAGAATCTCAAAAGTTCACTGAGGAGATTCATCCCTTCAGAGTTAGACTGGAACAAATGGAAGCTAATGACTTTATAAGAAATCAAGATGCTGTTAAGCAGATCCAAACAAATGAAAGATTAGAAGACAATGTGAAATATCTCATGGGAAAACCCACTGACCTGGAAAATAGATCCAGGAGAGACAATTTAAAAATGATTGGACTACCTGAAAGCCATGATCAAAGAAAGAACCTAGAAATCACCCTTAAGAAATTCTCAAGGAAATTGCCCTGATGTTTTAGATCCAGAGGGCAAAATAGAGGTTGAAAGAATCCACCAATCACCTCCTGAAAAAGATCCCAAAAAGAAAACTCCCAGGAATATTATAGCCAGGTTCCAGAATCCCCAGATCAAGGAGAAAATACTACAAGCAGCCAGGAAGAAACAATTTCAATATTGTGGAAACACAATCAGAATAGCCCAGGACCTGGCAGCTTCTACACTGAGGGATAGAAGGGCATGGAATATGATATTCCAGAGGGCAAAAGAACTGAAAATGAACCCAAGGGTCACCTACCCAGCAAAACTGAGTATTTTGTTTCAGGGGAAAATGTGGTCATTCAGTGGAATAGAGGACTTTCAAGCATTCTTGAGGAAAAAACCAGAATTGAATAGAAAATTTGACATCCAGACACAAGAAGGAAGAGATGCCTGAGAAGGTAATCAGGGAAAAGAAATCAAAAGGAACTTATCAAAGTTGAACTATTTACATTCCTATATAGAAAAGTAATAACTGTGACTGATGATATCTTTCTCACTATGAAAATAATGGAAGAAGGGGGTGTGGTCACATGAATACATATGTGAATGTGTGTGTATATGGTTACAGTTATATATGGATAGAGGGCATAGGTCAAATTTGTTGGGAAGGGAGAATACTCAAGGGATGATATTATGAGGTGAGAGAGGAAAGTGGCAAGAGGAGATGGGGAGAGACAGGGTAGGGTAAACTATCCCATGTAGAAGAAGCAAGGGGAAGTGGTTGCAAAGGAGGGGGAGAATAAGGAAGGCTAAAAAGGCAAAACCACATTCACGTTGAATTTGGTTCAGGGAGAAAATGACATACATACTAAATGGGATATCTCAACCTGCAGCAGGATAGGGGGAAGGGGGATGAGAGGAGGGATGATGGATGGGAGGGCATCCTTGGGGTGAGGGGAGGTTGGAAGTACCCACTATAGAAGAGGGACAGGATCATGTAGGGAATGGACCAGGTGGGGGTGGGATGAGTGGGAGGGAATTATAAGTAGCCTTGTACAATATATCTACTATGATAATGTTTTGCATAGCTAGACATGTACAACATATACTGAATTACTTATCTCCCCAGAGGGAATGGGTGACAAGGGAGGAAGGAAATGGATCTGAAATTCGAGGTATTAACATTAAATGTTTCAAATATATATAAATACTATTATTAATACTCTTTTGCTTGTAATAGGGAGATAAGATGTGCAGGCATTGGGACACAAAGATTCACCTTCCTCTAATGGAAAAGTCGATGGGGGTATGGGAGAAGGTATGGGAGAGAGCAGATTGGAGGAAGCGATATCTTGTGGGATTACTGTTCTGGGAGGTTGGGTAGGGGAATAATGGGGGGAAAATGATTGTAACTCAAAATCTGGCAGAAATGAATGATGTAAAACAGAAGTTAATAAAGCATTTGTTTAAAAAAAAAAAGAAGTATACAACATTTTCCCTGCCCTTAGGGAGCCTATACTTTCTTAGCAGCATCCTAAAATATAAGATGTTTGAGCATGAAATAAATAGCAACATCAACCCATATGTGATAAAGGCACTTCTATTTATTTCCTGTGCTACTGCTTCATCATAACATGGGGGTGACCCAAAGTCCTTGAAAGTTGAGGCAGCCTGGGATAATCTTTGGCAGATCTCACCAAGCTGGAATGTTTCCTATGGGCCAGTGACAGACGGTGTATCTGTTGTCTGGGCACCAGTTTAGTTAAGGATAGAGCAACTAATTAGCTAAAGGCCACTAAATCCCAGCTCTACAACTTCCTGCTCCTGTGACCTTGGACAAATCATTTAACTAATCTCTTTGGTCCTTAGTTTTCCCATCTAAAAACTTTAGGGGTTGTCTTTCTCTTTAGAATGTGAGTCCCTGGCTTTTGCTTTTTCTTTGCATCTTAGTATAGCACCTGGCACAATTTACATACTTAATAAATGGTTGTCAGTTGATTAGCTAGAGACCCTCTAAGAATCCCACCAGCTCTAAACTGATGACCCTCTGAACACAGAATATCAGAGCTAAAAGAGATCCCAGAGATCATCCAGCTTTAATCTTTGTGAACCCTACAACTTTCCTGTGTCTTCCTGCCAAATGCAAAGATTGGAGGTGATCTAATGATTCCCTCCCCTCCCCCAGTAGCCATTCTAGATTGATGTCTATAACCTGGTCCCACTTTGTTTGGCAGATAACAGAACTGGGACTGTGGCACAGCAGCACCAACTCTTTGGAACAAAATCTTTCTCATTAGCCACTGCACCAAGGCCACTTTGGTGACAAGCTTCACATCATTCTTGGTTAAGAGCATACAAGTAGATGCTCCTTCAGCCATTCCACACAATTTATCCTCTTAAGGAGGTTAAACAAGCTCCATCCCAATTTTATTTGCACTGTTAGTTGCTAGATCAACCTTTTCCCCAAGAGAAACAATCACAAATTCCTAATTAGTGAATTCTAATTAATGAGTTTTTAAAAATATATATCTCAGTTTAAAAACCAAACAAACAAGTGTAGGATTCTCAGAGATCTGGAGAGCAGCTCAAAAGTCATTTACTTTATAACACCCTCGATTTACAGATAGGGAAATGGAGGCCCAGAGAGTTTAAATGACTTGCCTAAGGAACTAAGGCTGTGAGGGGCAGAATTTGAACCTGGGTCCTCTTACTCCTGAGACATTTCTCATTCCACTGTAAGCATCAGAGATACCTGTACATTTAGACTAGCCAGAAACAATGAATATTTTTGCCTAAAAAAATATTGTTAAATCTAACAAACTCTCATCCAAATGTATCTCGTGCCTTCCTGTTTCCACATTTTCCCCGACACTGTTCTCTGTACCTGGATTCTTCACCCTACTCCCCCAACCTATCCTTCCCTCTTCTTGCCTGTTGAAATTCCACCCATGCTTCAAGACCCAGCTCAAATGGCACCTTTCTCAAGGAGCTTTTCCTGTCCTCCTCCCTCCTCCGTCCCCTGCTGGAAGCGATCTCTCCCTTTCAGGTCAGTAGTGGTACTTTGTATTCTTCTTATACACTTATATCTTAATTTGATGTCATTGATCTGGGGCCACACCTCATTCCCCGCCCCCCGCCCCTCACTAGAGTGTAAGCTAGTCTTTATCCTCTCTTCTCCCCCAGTGCCTAACCCCAAGTTTCACATGCTGTTCATGCTTTAAAATAGTCCTTCTGCTTAAACCTGCCACTTCCATTCCCCATGCTCAGCCCCTCTGACTTCTCCTTTTGTCCACGGACAGTGGCCGCATTTGCAAGGCATAAGGCAAAGTAGGCATTTGGCGGTCGTCTGGTTAATTTGATCAGTACAGATGGTCAAACGAGGTAACTCAGGCAGACTTTTCCAGACAGAATGTCACAGAATCCTAGAATATCACATTTCGAGATGGAAGGACCCTCATCGATCATCCGGCACAGCCTCCATTTTATACTGAAGAGGAGGAAACTGAGGCTCACAAGGGGAGGGGGCTTTCCCAAGGTCACATAACAAGCTAGTGATAGACTTGGGACTGGAGCCCAGTTCTCCCGACTCCCGACTTCCACCATGGCACAGTGCCTCCCCTAGCTTGATTGTCTTCCTTGTTCAAACGAACAGGAATTTGTGTGTAAAGAAACTGAGCATGGTAGACAACAAGGTGCCTGTGTTCTCTACACAAAGTGAATTGGACATTTGGCACTTGTCCAGTTAACGTGATCAGTGTCAACAGCCAGACCCAATAAGCCAGGTGTCCAGATGAACTTTTGTCCAGTTTGCCTATCCACAGTAATCACATTAACCCTGCTAACTGTGTGCTGTTTAGCAGAGAGTGTAGCCAGGGGGCTGTGTACCCACAGTCACAGAATCTCAAAGATGGAAAAGACCGTAAAGGCCATCCAGTCTCATCTATACGTGAGTAAACCCTTCCAAAACACAGCAGGCAAGAAGCCATCTAGCTTATGCTTGAAGACCCCCTGGTGAGCCAGCACATTCCACTTTGGATAGCACTAATCATTAGGGAAATCCTTCCTCTTGGTACCTTTTTCTCTCCCCTACCCCATCCCCCACTGGATCTCAAGGGTGTGCTATGAGTTTTACTATATAAAACTTTCTAAATCATAACCCTATCTCTTTGACCTCCACCATCAATTCATCTCCTTTGAAGCTTGCAATTCATGTTATGAACCATGAGACACAAAGCAAAGCGCCATCTTGAGCTGCAAGAGGTCACGAACCTTTATCTCTTCTGAGCCACCATTTTATGTTTTGCTGACTCATCCTCCTGCATTCTTCCTTCTCGAATCCTAAGGTTTCCCCCATAATACAGCTCACACTTCCCAGAGCAGGGAGCAAGCTGCCTGCTCTGCCTGGCTTGACTTGCCAAAGAAAGGTCAAGTTACCTTCTCCACTGGGAGTCCTAAGTACATAACTACAGAGGAGGGTGACAGAGGTGAGAAGAAGAAGACCCTCCAGATCTTTCTCAGATCTAGATTTTCTATTTATGCCTATTAAATTTCAGGAAAAGAAAATGGGCTGGTCATGTGATAGCCAATAGGGTTACACTGGTGTCATTGGCTTGTGGGGAGAAAACAAGGGAGACCTAGAGCATATTGGGTAGATCCCCTTGCAGTGAACTTTGGGGACAACATAGGAAAGACTCTCATAAAATAGGCAATCTTGGATGGGTTGTAATTTGCATCACACAGGGAACTCCTGAATCAAAGAGATCACAGACCCATTTCATCTTTAGATTCAGCCCAGTGTTCTAGCTTGCCAGGACATTTTGGATCCTAATATTGTCGTATAACATGTTAGCTCTCATATGGTTTGTGTCACCTGCAAATTTTATCTAAGTCACAGTTAAAAATGTCAAGCAGGCCCAAGGATAGATATCGGGGGCACTTCACTAGAGACCTCCTTCCATGTTGGCACTTGAAGAAATAATTACCACTCTTTGATCCAGCCTTTCAATAAGCTCTAAATGCTCCTAAGTATATTTATCATCTAGCCCACATGTTTTTATCTTGTCTACAAGCAGAAGTGATTTGTCAAATGCTTCCCTAAATTCCAGGTAAATTATTTTGATACTCTTCCCCAAATCCTTCAGGCCAGGCCTGTGCAACCCACACAGCACAAGGATAACATTCTCTACGTTTTTCTTGGGCTGCCCAAAATCCTTTGGTGTGCCGGAAGGAGGCCCACAGCTTGCAGGTTGTGCAGGTCTGCTTCAGGCTAGTAACTGTCAAACGAAAGAAGAGAGGTCATTCTGGTGTGACCTGTTCTTTAAAAATAAATATATGTGTATGTGCATGTATGTATGTATGTATATACCCACACACACACATAATATTATTTGTATAATTTTAAATTCTAAATTTAACACTATAGAAGAACATTTCCATATATGAAGTGAAACAGAAAAGGTTATCTGTAAAAATGTAAGATGTTAATATACAATTTTTTTAAAGTATGTAATAAGTTCAACATTTTTTCATTCAGTTTTCATTCATTTTTTTCATAAATTTTCATTCATTTCATTCAACAAATCCAGGACTTTCAAAGATGCCCTTCTTATCTGTTTTCTTCTGAATGTCATTCGTTCTTCCTCTATGTGTTTTTTTTTAAAAACGTTTCAATGACCCTCTTTTCTTTCTTTTCTTCCTTTTTAGGTGACCTGATTGCTAAATCCTATCTGCTCCCTGAATCTCCCTCCCCAATAGAAAAAGAAAAGAAAAATGCAGTTCTTGTTACAAATAGGCATAGTAGGTAAAATAATTCCATACATTTTTCTCATCCAAAAATGTATGTCTAATTCTGCACCTTGAGTCTATCACTCCTCTGTCAGGAGGTGGGTATTACGCTCTCCTATCCTTCCTCTGATTTGTGATTAGTCATCATATTCTCAAGGCTTTCCAAGTTGTTTTTGTTTATAGTGTTGTTATTGTATAAATTGTTCTCCTTGTTCTGTTCACTCCACTCTGCATCACTTTATATCCCAGGTTTCTCTAAAACTGTCTCTTTCATCATTTCCTATTGCCAAATAATATTCCATTATATTTATATATCTTCATTTGTTTAGAAAATTTCCCCCAAATGGTGAGTACTCCTTTGTTCCCAATCATTTGCTACAAAGAAAAGAACCACTCTAAATGTGTATGGATATATATAGTATATGTATATATACATACATACATATATATGGATCTTTTTCTTCTCTCTTTGATCTTTTCAGGCTTGATATATGGAATCACTGAGTCAAAGGATATGCATAGTTGATGTCGACTTTTGCTGCTTGGGTCCAAATTGCTTTCCTGTGAGGCTAGACCAATTGGTTTGACCTGTTCTTGATGAAGCCAAGATCACAGCTTCCTTTTTCTGGATGTTCACTAACTATCCCCTTACTATTATGTGCTAAAATTTTGCCAGAAATTGAAGTCAAGGTCATTTGCCTGTAGTTTGCAGATTCCCTCCTCACTTTTTTTGAAAATCTGGAGATTTGCCTGTGTCTCTTCTATCTGTTGCATCTCTCAAAGATCACTCCCAGTGGTTTAGCAGTCAGATCTACCATCTAAAAGAAACCTCCGTGGGCAGCAATTCCCATGGAAGTCCAAGGGCGATGTGAGTTTTACAGACTGCACTAAGATGCAGGAGACCTCAGTTCTACTCCCAGTTCCATCACTTTCTCTCTGGGTGACCTTGATCATTGTCTCTCTGACCTTTAGTTTCATTATCCAGTATACTAAGGAAGTTGGATCAAATCATCCCTGGGGTTTTTCCTAGCTCTAATCTCTTATTGCTCTAAGAAATAAAAAGGGATACCAGGAACTTGTTTTTGTAATATTTTAATAACTTTTTAAATATAATTGATTTCTTTTATAATTCTATGTACTGGGGCAGCTAGTTGGCGCAGTGAGTAAGAGCGCCGGCCTCTGAGTTGGGATGACCCGAGATTGGATCCGGCCTCAGAAAATGAGCACCCACACATAAATAATGACTAGCCGTGTAACCTTGAGCAAGTTACTTAACCCCAATTGCTTAAAAAAAATAATATTTCTATGTACTTTATTTCATGCATTTAAGAACAGTATTCTGAGGAGTCTCTAGATTTAGCCACACTACCAAAGAAATCTATGGTGCTAGAAAGGTTAAGAACTCCTATTTCACTTATATCATAATTTTTATCTCTTAGAAGCTTTCACTGAAATATGTTTTTAGACAAAGACACACACACACACACACACAATGACCACATTAGCCCTGTGCCATTAGCCATGGGGAACTGTCGGTGGTATATTGGAAAGATTATTGTCATGGCAATTGCTTTCTAACTCTGTCTTTACTACTTTACTGTATGACCTGGAACAAGTCACTTTCTGTCTGGATTTTCTCTTTTTCTTTGACAAAATGAAGCAGAGTTATTGTCATAAGATATCAGAGCCAGAATGAACTTTATAGAGCACTGTCTAAACCTTTAATTTTTCTGAGGAGGAAACTGAGGCCCACAGAGGAGTCCACCAGTTAGCAGTGATTGGATTAGATGGTCTCTGATGTCTTTTCCATTGGTTTTTTTCCCCTGATGATTCTCTAGGTCTAAATCAAGTCTAAATTTGTGCCTTCTGACTTGGTGGCCCATCATTACCAGTAGATGCTGGCCTAACCCATCACCACAGTGGGTAATTTTCTTTGCCTGAATTAAGCGAATTGTGTTGCACCATAATTAGGGTTAGCATAGCTCATTTCCTGCTAGGAGGACACATTTCAGCCCATCTTAAAACCCAAATGATATAATTATGCCCCGGGTAGTTCAGAAATGCAATTTTCCTATTTGCAAAGGGTATTGTCGGCATTTGAAATTCTGAGGTTTAGTTAAAGGCAAACAAACCTGCCTCATGTGCTCCTTGCCAGGATGGCAGGCTGTGTGGGTCCTGCTATGCTCAGCACTGGCTGCTGCTTCTCGGACTTGTGATGATGCTTTTGGAGAGGCAGCAGGGTGTAAGCAAACTGCTTGCCACCCCAAGGAGGGCAGCAGAGTGGATGAGCCTAGGGCTGGCCTACATTCAGTCAGGAAAATCTGGATTCAAACTCTTGTTAGGGACACTAGTAGCTGTGTGACCTCAGGCAAATCTCTTAACTGTGCTTATCTGTAAAATGGGGATTATTGCCTGTGTAATGCCTCTTCCCACAGGGTTGTTGTGAGGAAAGTGTTTTCTCTCCTTAGGGAATTGTAGAGATGTGGATTACTGTTGTTAATCCTTCCCTAAGGAGACTGATTAAGGGCAGCTAAGTGGCCCAGTGGAGAGAGAACTGGGCTTGGAATCCAGAAGACATCATCGTGAGTTTAAATCCAGCCTCAGACACTAGCTGTATGACCCTGGGCAAGTCACTTAACTCTGTTTGCCGCAGTTTCCTCATCTGTAAAATGAGCTGGAGAAGGCAAACCACTCCAATATCTTTTCCAAGACAACCCCAAATCGGGTCATGAAGAGTCATGAACCAACTGAACAACAAAATGAGACTCACTTATGGTTGTAGCAAGGTTCTGTCTTTTCCCTGACCAAGAACTATGTGGTTTCTGGAAACTTTTTTTTTTCAAGTGGGAAGCAATAATTAATTCAATTTACTAAACCTAAAAAGTGCAGGACTCTGGTAAGCACTGGGGATCCAGACACAAGAACTAGACGGTTCCTGGCCTCAGGAAGCTTCCATTCTATCAAGGAGACACAATGTTCACAAAAAGGTAATGCAAGGTTTTTGATAAAGGATTACACACTTACAATTGAGAGGATGAGGACAGACTTCACAGAGTGATTGTGTTAGGTTGGCTCCTTGTTATCTTAAAAATAAAATACTTCTAAAAAATAAGCTTTAAAATAAAAAGTGAGCCCTGGAGTGGTTCTGCCCTGGCTCCAGAGGGCACTTGAGTGTCTCTTCCTCGGCAATGCTACTGCCTCTGATTATTTTGACTTTGTAATTTCGCAGCTTGGAGCCCACCTCAGGGTCTTATGTTTCCTAATATAGCCCGACTGGTTTAGCCCGACTCTCACCCGTGCAGTGAAGTGATTCAGGCCCCCCAGCAAGGCCACATCTCTTGGCTCAGGGTTCTCAGAGCACCTAGGAAAGCTTCTCAAGTGCCATCAGCTTGCACTCCAGTCAGGAAAGTTCCTTCCCTAACATTAGAAGCTGAAAATTACTTTAGGTGGCCAGACTTGAGGAGCTTTTTTAGAAAGGGGAAACCTCATCCCACACAAATTCTGTGACATGAGCTCTCATAAGTACATACAGAGTCCAGGGGAGAGTAGGCTCAAGAAGCCCAGTGTATTAACTCACATCTCCTGAGGGCTGGAAGAACTTTCCTCCCAATCAGGCATGTAAGAGACACATAGAACAGCTAGTTGATGGAGAGGATAGACTGCTGGTCCTGGTTTCAAGAAGATCTGAGTTCAAATCCAGCCTTAGATACGTACTAGCTTTGTGACCTTGGATAAGTCACTTAATCTCTGTCTGCTTCAGTTTCCTCAACTGTAAAATGGGGATAATAATATCACCTACATGCCAGTGTTATTATGATAACATTTGTAAAAAGTGCTTAGCACAGTGCCCGACACATAGTAGGTGCTGTATAAATATTACCTGTTTCCCTGGCTTAGCATAGTATCTGGCATATAATGGGCACTTAATAAATGTTTACTGATTGAATGACTATAAGAAATTCTGTTTAGGCATGCATGGTTCCTGTGCTGAGTTCCTCATAGAACCGTGAATCCGTATCTAGACTGTTCTTGTCCTTCCTAACGTGTAAACACTACTGTCAGCTCACCTGGGGATGCCACCAGGACACTGCTGGGAAGATGGGCAGTGACCCCTGACCCCCTGAAAGTCTCTAGGTCTTCCTATTGCCACCCTGAAGCCAAGGCCAAAGCTGAGGCCTTTCCTCCCCACTTCCACCTGAGCTTCCCCTGAGATTTTCCCAGAGTGCCAAGCTTGTTCCAGTCTCTCAAGTGACCCCTAGTTCTAGACTAGCTTTATAAGTGGTAGATGACCCCTAGGGTACAACCAAGTTTCCTTAGTCATGACCAGGCCATAGCTTATCAGCATACAGTTCGATCCACTTTCCCTTTACATCCCAACATGATAGATACCCTTGGCCCAGGCCTCCAGATCCTGAGCTGATTTGAGAGGAAAGGTTCTGTAGTAGATAGGGTAGTAGATTTGAAGCCAGGAAGCCCTAGGCTCAAATCCCACCAGGTATGACCCTGGAGGAGTCCTTAGCCTTTCTGTGTCTCAGTTTCCTCTGCTGTGAAATGACAGGATTGGACTCATTAGCCTCCATGCTTCCTTCTGGCTCTAAATTTATAATCCTATGATTTCTGTAATCAGTGGGATATAGGTCTCAGTGAGACAAGGCCCCTACTCTACCTAGAAGATCTGGTCTGTCTCACATTGGCCATAGGGCCAGAGATCTACCAAGAACCTAAAATAGGTTCCACCAGAGCCTGAATCTACCTACAAAAAGCCCTAGGAGCTATAACTGAAGGGTAGAGGTCCCAGATGTTTGGTGGTGCATCCTTTTAGGGCAACTACATGGTATAAGTGCATAGAGCACTGGGCCTGGAGTCAAAAAGGCCTGAGTTCAAACCCAGCCTCAGATACTGGGCAAGTCACTTCACCCTTTGTGCCTCCATTTCCCCATCTATAAAAGGAACTGGAGAAGGAAATGGCAAACCACTCCAGTGTCTTTGCCAAAAAATGCTAAGTGGGGTCACAAAGAGTTGGACGTGACTAAAAAATGACCAAATAACAACAAAATTCCTTTACTGGATTCATGGAGTATCAGAAGCATCCAATCTGAATCTGTTTCCTTATCTGTAAAGTGTGCAATTTAATACTTCAGAGTCAAAATGCCTGGATTCAAATCCTGACTCCCATCATGAGTAACTGTGTCGTCTAGGATAAGACGTTTCAGCTCTTCAAGGTGCAGCTTCCTCGTTTACAAAGCCCACACATGAATATGCTACGAACCTCCCAGGGTTGTAGCAAGAAACATTGCTTTGTGAATTGTAAAGCACTCTGTGCCCAGCATTGGCATGACTCCAGGGACAATTCACGGTGCATTTCTCACATGTAGTCCCAGATACCACGTTGACGTCTTTTTGTTGTTCTTGCTGTTGAGTTGTTTTCAGTCATGTCCAATTCTTTGTGACTCCATTTGGGGTTTTCTTGGCAAAGATACTGGAGAGGTTTGCCATTTCCTTCTCCAGCTCTTTTTATAGATGAGGAAACTGAGGTTTACAGGGTTATGTGACTTGCCCAAGGTCACACAGCTGGTAAGTTTCTGTGGTTACATTTGAACTCAGGTCTTCCTGACTCCAGGCTCTATCCATTTTGATTGGCTAAATCAAATCCTCCTGTCTAGCACTTATCAGCTATCAGCCAACTGGAAGATTAAGTCTGCCTTGACACTTCTGATTTCAAGTGACTGATTTCTTTATTTAACTTATGGCTGCTGACCTCATTAGTAAATCAAAAGGGCGTTAACTGCCACTCTTCGACATTTAACCGTGGGGATAAGAGTGCAAAATGAGTAAAATTTGCCATAGTATCACAGAGCTAGAACTAGAGAAAACTTTAGAGGTAATGAATAGGAGACGATAAAGAGTAACAGCTAACATTTATATAGTGCCTGCTATGCCCCAGGGCCTGTGTTCGATGCTTTAAGTAAATATCACATAATTTAAGCCTCCTCACTACAACTGTGGGAAATGAGGTTCCCATTTTACAGATGAGGAAACTGAGGCAAACAAGTCAAGTAACTTGCCTGAGGTCATACAGCTGATGCATGTGCAAGGCCAGATTTGAAGTCGGATCTTCCTGACTCCTGACCCAGGACTTTGGTCATCTAGTCTAAAACCTTTGCTCTGACAGACTCGGGAAATGCTGGTGTGTGTAATGGGAGCTGGAGACGTGGCGTTTTGGAAAGACGTTACGCTTGTAGTTTGGGTGAAATACTGAGCATGGTCTCTCACAACACAGGGGGCATTTAATAAATGTTGTTGATAACTCGATTGATCTGAAGACCTGTGTTTGAATCCCACTCCTGCCTCTTTAAATCTTAGTCTACTCTTCTATAAAATCAGGGCATCACACTAATAACTAACTAGCATTTCTGTACGTTTAAGGTTTCCAAAGTGCTTTACAAATGTTTCCTCATTTGATCATTACAATTACCCTAGGGCGTAGGTGACATTCTTATCCCCATTTTTGAAAAAACAGGCAGACAGAGAGTAATTGACTTGCTTATGACTCCCAGTTAAGTGAGCTTCTGAGGCTAAACTAGGTGAGTGGCAGACTAGAAAGAGAACTGAATTTAGGGGTAGAGGGGCTGTGTTAAAATCCTGGCTCTGACACTACTGTTACCCTATGTGACTTTTTTTGTGACACAAATCAGTTCACTCCTCTGGTACTCTGTTTCCTTGTCTGTTAATCAAAAGGGCTGGGTTACAAGGCCTCTAAGTTCCAGATCAGCCCCTATGACTCATGATCGCCAAGGTCATTTTCAGCTCCAAATTCTAGGCATGCTCCAATGTGACCATATCCCAAAAGGGCAGCAGGTGAGAAATAAAAGAAGTCAGTATTTCAGGAGTGGAAGCACACAGAATGTATTTGAGTGCCAGTATAATTGGGCACCATCTTTTATGGCCCTTTCCTCTCCTTGAAGAAGCAGAGGAGGCCTGCCGTGACTAACCTTCCAGGGCAAACTTCCCACATCTTCCCTTAGACCTCATGATGGTATGACAAGAAAACACAGTTGATTTCCTTATTCCAGACCACAAGGAAAGAGTAGGCATCTGAGGTCTGGAGGGACTGGAAACCCAGATGGGGCAGGGGGCAGGGAGGAGGAGACAGGAAGAAATATAGGTGATATAAAAACAAAAAATGTCCAAAAAAAATCTATTTTAAAAAAAATACAAACATTTATTTTCTTTCCCTCTCACTTCTGCCCTCCTCAATTAATCAACAAAAAAAGAAAAAGAACTCTTGAAACAAATAGGTGTTGGCTACACAAATCTGCACACCTGACATGTCCTAAATGCAGGCCTCATTCTGCATTTTGAGTACATCCGCTCTCTGGCAGAAGGCAGGTAGGATCTATCATCATCTTCAGTCCTCAGAAATTGTGCTTTGTTATTGCATCGATCAGAGCTCTGAAGTCTTTCAGAGCTGTTTCTTTTTTATAATGTTGTCATTGTATGAATTGTTCTGGTTTGGCTCATTTTACTCTGCATTATTTCATACAGGTTTTCCCAGTTTTCTGTGAAACTGTCCATTCATCATTTATTATGACATGATAATAGATTAGTTAGATGGCACAGTGGCACTAGCTCTGGGCATGGAGTCAGGAAGACTCAAATTCCTGAGTTCAAATCTGGCCTCACACACTTACTAGCTGTGTGACCCTGGGCAAGTCACTTCGCCCTGTCCGAGTGAGTTTCCTTATCTATAAAAAAAGCTGGAGAAGAAAATGACAAATCACTCTAGTTTCTTTGCCAAGAAAACTCCAAATGGGGTCATGAAGTAACAAACATGACTGAAACCACTCAAAAATAGTCCATATATTTATATGCCATAATTTGTTTAACCATTCCCCAATAGGTGGGCCCCTCCTTAATTTCCAGATTTTGGTACTATGAAAAGAGCTGCCATAAGTGTTTTCATAAATATCAGTCCCTTTTATTTTTTTCTTCAATTCTTCGGTCTCTTTGGGGGTATCGATCTAGCAGTGATATCATTGGCATCAAAGGGCATGCACAGTTTAGTGCTGATTTTGGGTCATGCTTCCAAATTGCTTTCCAGAATGGCTGGACCAATTCACAGCTGATGCAACCATGCAGCCACATGTCTATTTTCCTGTAGCTGCCCCAACAATGGTCATTTTAAAAAGTTTCATAATATTTACTCCACACCTGAAAAATCATGTTGTCTCTACACCCAGTGCATCTGCTCTCTACCAGGCACCTTGCTCCAGGCTGCAGGAGAACAACAAAAAAGCTTAATAAAAAACCATCATTTCTAAGGAGATTCACAGTTGACAAAGCACTCTCCTAAAAACCCAGAGAAGGGATACACAAAGGTTATCATCAAACAGTCAGAGATTTCGATCTGGAACAGACTTCAAAACTCTCTAAGCAGATCTCCTCAGCGTACAGGTGAGAAAACCAAGGCCTGGGCAAGATTAAAGCCCCTCAGGTACTTGATCTAGAATCTATGACTATGTTATTAAAATATTTTGGGGACTGTGTTTCAATAAAATGTGTTTCTTTTGTTGTTATCCCGCTCATTTTAATTTATGCATTTCAAAACATTATTCTGAGAAGGGGTGTGTAGGCTTCAGCAGCCTGACCAAGGTGCAGAATCTCTGCTCGAAGGTCACTGCCATAAGTCGTAATGACAAGAGCTGATATGTGTATAGCATTTTAAAGAGCACAGGGCACTCTGTGTCCATGATCACATCTGATCCCCACAAAAGTCCTATAAAATAGGTGCTATTATGAGCCATGTTTTATAGATGAGGAAACAGGTTTACAGTGGCTTGGTGATTTGTCCACAGTCATATAGATGTTAAGTGTTCAAGAGAGGATTCAAACTCAGGTCTCTCTGACTCTGTGGTCAGCACTATATTCATGATACCACAATGCCTCCAAGGTTATCATTTTTATAGATGAGGCCCAGAGAAGAAAATGACTAGACCAAGGTGATGGTGCAAAGACAGAACTTCTCTCTTTTTTTTTTTTTTGGCTTTTTTTTGGGAGGGCCTTTGGGGTTAAGTGACTTGCCCAAGGTCACACGGCTAGTTTTTGTGTTTAGTGTCTAAGGCCGGATTTGAACTCAGGTTCCAGGGCCAGTGCTCTATTCACTACACCACATAGGTGCCCCAAGAACTTCTGACTTCAATCTCAATTTTTTCCCCCAGTAAACCATATTATATATAATCCCTACTCTCAAGGAATGGACACCATTCCTGGGAAGGCTAGACTCAAGTTAGGAGGTAGATAGAGCACTGAGCCTGCAGTCAGGAAGACCTGAGTTCCAATCCAGTCTCAGATACTGACTAACTTTATGACCATAGGCAAGTCTCTTAACCACTGTCTGCCTCAGTTTCTTTATCTGTAAAAATGGAGATAATAACAGCACCCACCTTTCAGGATTGTTGTGAGGATCAAATGAGATGTGTATAAATCAAATGAGATGTGCTTTGTGAATCTGTTTTTTAAAAGGCAATTGCCTGTGGTCCCACAACTAGTAGGTGTCAAGGGTCAGATCTGAACTCAAGTTTGCCTGAATCCAGGTCTGGCATTCTCTCTTCTGTGCCATCTAGCTACACCTGGCCCAGGGTGCTGCAGCCAACCAAGTCATTCCAGACTCACTGCACCACTTTGACTCTCACTACAATGCATCTAATTTCTTCAACTCAGCCACAAAGAGAGTTTATGGAGTGAGGAAATGATAGTGTAAATCCTGCCTTAGACACTTACTAACTGTAGGACCCTGGACAAGTCACTTACCCTTTGTCACCTTTACTGTTTTTTGTCTTATACTACCCACAACTGGGTGGGTACTAACTGCTATTATTAGCCCCCAACTATTTATTGTTCTATACTACCCACAATTCCTTAGTTTCCTCATGTGTAAAACAGAGGTCATAATAAATAACACCTACGTCCCAGGATTGTGGTGAAGACACAGTCTGTTATAGATGCAAACTTTAGAGCACTCTAAAAATATTGGATGCTGTCACAGGTAGTAAAGGGAACCCAAATCCCTGGTCCTTCAGATGATCAGTGTGCTGACCTCCCAGTGGAGTGCTACTTTGGTAGGAAAGGTTAGCTCGTGCCCACCTGGCCCAGCAGCAGGCAGCTCCACTGGTGGCCCTGCGTGCCTGTTACTACACTGATACTACCTTTTGCTTCTCTGAATGCCCCAGGCCCTCATCACGTGCACGGCCCTGTTCAGCACCTGATTCCATGTTGTCTGACAGCTTGGTGGAGCCAAGAGAGCTCTGAATCAAATGAGATCATGGATAGCAAAGTGCCTTGGTAGTGATGTTGCTGCTGCTGATGGTGATGAAGGTGATGATGAAGATATTATTAATGGTCCAAGGGATCTGAATTTTAGTCCTCAGAGTGCTGCCTGGTGTTAACAGCAGAACTGTGCACTGGACTTTTGAGAGACTTGGATGCTAGTCTCAGTTTTATCACACAGTCACTGTGTGACTTATAGTAATTCCCTCTCTAGGTCTCAATATCTTATTATGTCAAACAAGAATATCAGATTGAATGATCTCGCATGGTCTCTCTTAAATTCCCCTTTCCCCCCAACTCTCTGTGTTCTAAGGTCCCCTCCAGAGCTGACATTAGTCTCTGTTCTAGGGTCTCTCCCCACATTCTAGAAATCTGCTCCTGGCTACTTGGTCCAGTGCCTACGATCAGTCCCAGCAACCAAGATTTAGGATTTGGATTCTTCACAGATTTTTCCTTGAGGCCAGCAGGAGAATGGCTCCATGACATGCTTAGAGTGTGCAGGAGTGCACAGGAAATGAAAACGTCAGATCATGAAGCTGCACAAAGCCCCAAACACAATTCATTTGATATATACAGAAAATGCCAATATTAGACTAAGACATAGGCAGATCTCAAATTCCCTCTTCGACCAGCTCATTTTCTCTTTGTTTCTTTTTCTTGGTGGAAAAGATAAATGGGAGCGTCGTTGAAGAAGGTGTACTTTATACTCTGGGTATTTCCAGAATAATTACATAGAACTCTAAAAAATAGAAAGCTATAGAATCAGTGAATGAAGACCCATTCCTACCAAGTATGACACTTTGTCTGGGCAACTTGGCATGTTGTTACATTGCTTTGTGCTTATAATAGTACTTCTCTCTAAGGGAAGTTTCTTCCATTTTTTAGTCATGTACCCTTTTGGCAGTCTGATGAGGTTTATGGACCCCTTCTCAAAATAACGTTTTTCAATTCATAAAACAAAAATGTATGGAAATACAAGAGCAACCAATTATGTTGAAATACAGTTAGCAGTTAGGTGGCACAGTGAATAGTGCTGGGGCCTCAAGTCAGGAAGTCTTATCTCCATGAGTTCAAATCTGGCCTCAGACATTTACTAGATGTGTGACCCTGGGCAAGTCACTTACCCTTCTTTGCCTTAGCTTCCTTATTTGTAAAATGAGCTGGAGAAGGAAATGGCAAACCACTCCAGTATCCTTGCCAAGAAAACACCAAATGGGACCACAAAGAGTCAGACACAACAAAAATTACTGAGTTGCCAAAATATTTTGTAAACAAGGTCATGGATCCCAGGTTAAGAACTGCTGTGCTAGCTCTTTGACTTGGAATTCAAAAAAACTCAATTTGAAACCCAGTTCAATTCAATAAACATTTTTAAAACTCTTACTATGTGCGAAGCTCTCTGCTACATGCTAGGGATACGAAAATAGAATTGAAACAATTTCTTCCCTCTGGTTTCCATTCCTTCATTTGTACACTATGTTCTCTGAGGCAAGTCACTTTTCTCCAGTCTTTTGTTTTCTTTTTTATACTATGCTCTTTCTAGTTCTAAGCTATGTCCCTGAGTTTCTGGTTTCTACATTTATTAAACACCTACTGTGTTCATGTATAGCAACTGGGGATGATGTATAGCATGTATAGACCTGTATAGCAACAAGAGAGATACAACGTAGAATCAACTTTCAGAGGGCTTACAGGAAGGAAAAGTTACCCATACAAAGAGCCATGATGTAAAGGAGTTCATGTAATAATGAGGAGATCAGTTTAAAGTAAGATCAGGGAAAGCTTCTTGGAGGCGGTGGCACAGGACTTAGGCCTTGAAGGAAGAGAGGTGTTTTAATAGAGAAAGAAAGGGAGAGCAAGGATTCCGTTCCAGGTATGGGGAATGGTGTGAATAAAGGCATAGAGATGGGAAAGGACAGAATGAGAATGATTGGCAGAACATAACCTAGACTGGGATTCTTAACGGGTAGTCCACAAACTTAAAAAAATATATATATATATATACATATATATATAATATGTAACTGTATTTCAATAATAATTGGTTTCCTTTATAACATTTTATTAATATTAAATATAATATTAATGTTATTATATATAATATTTTATGTAATATAACAATTAAATCAAATATATAACAAGATAAAATATTTTATCTTACACATTTAAAAATATTATTCTGAGAAGCAGTACACAGGTTCAACCAGAGTGCCAAAGGGGCTATGGTAAAAAAAAAAAAAGTTATGAGATACTGAGTTACATCATCTGATTCATTCCTTTCATTTTATGGATGAGAAATTGAGGTCTAAGGAGATTAAATAACATGCCCCTCTTTTTATAGTGGGGAAAACTGAGTCCCAGAGAAGCTAACTGTCTTGTCTGAGATTTTCTAGTTTATAAGGAACAAAGCTGTGAATCCCGGTCCTTGCTTTCCACATCCATTGGTCTTTCTACCATGGCATGGTACTAGACTATGGAAGAACCTGAGTGTCACAGTTGGGAGTTTGTGCTGTTTTATAGGCAATGGAAGCCTCTGGACGTTTTTTGTTTGTTTTAGGAAAGTGACATGATCAGAGTGATAGGCAACAAACCATTATTGACTGTGACTGCAGGAACCCAAAAGGTGCTTGTCTATGTCTCGTTCTTATTTTTTTTTTTAATTCTGTGGCTGATTTTCCCAAGGGGGTTGAGTTTGGGTACCTCAGCAGCACCTGTGCAGGGCAGGGATGGGGCCAGGCCCCAAGCCCACACCGTAGCAGGACTTTGTCAGGTTTCCCTTGGCCCTCCAATGACGGCAGGGGCCCATCGGCTTGTTTTCTTCCAGTGTATATAGAGCTTAGCATGCTATTCACGGGGCTTTAGGACAGCTTTAAATAGAGGCAGCCTCATTTGTGTCCCTCATGAATCATGTATTCATTGATGTGGGCGCCAATACATTATTAATACCCCTCCAATCAGAGGAATGAGAGACCGCTGTTGCCCCTGTGAGCGCATCCAAGCGTGCCCTTACTGGGCCATGGCAGGAACATCCATGTTTCATTAATTACCCTTTCCTCTTCCCTAACTGTAAGGGGCTTGAGGGGGTGGGAGTCCAACAGATACCAAAGGCAAAAAAGGTTTCTTCCAGTCCCCAGTCAGACCAGCAGATAACAGGGATTGCAACTGGAGGGAAATCCTCTAACCTGAATATATTTCCTAGGCCACCACTGCTAGCTTGATAAGATCCTGGAAGGGAAGAGCTTTTCTCTCCTGAGGAGGGGTGGGGTGGGGCTCCCACCTCCACCACCCTCCACACCAAAAGCCAATGAGGTTCCAGGGAACTTTATAACAAGGCAGAAGACAAGTTTGGGGGTCAGGGGAAACGGAACAGCTTGCTATTGTGGTGTGCTGCAAAAGGATCATAAGATCACAAGATTTAGAGCTGTCCAGGACCTTGGAGATCATTTGGCCCAACCCCCTCTTTTTACAAAGAGCTCGGAGACACGAGCAGCCAGCCAGCCCTCTCTGGCTTATTACAGTTCTGGCCTGACTGGAGGCAAAGGAAATGAGAATCCTCCAACTGTGGGTGGCACCTTCCCCCACAGCCGCAAGCCTTGCCTCTAACTAAAGAGCTCAGTCCTCTATCCCTTCCCCCTGCTCTTCTCTGAGTTCAGTTTAGTAAGTTATCTCTCCTTCATTCCTCTGTCCCTCCCACTCAGACAGCATTGAGTAGGGATGTGGAAATTCTAGTATGAAGAATGGCTGGACCTGTTAGTGATGGGGCACGGAGGGAGGGGACAGAGTGAAGAGAAAGAAAAAATGTGTGTGTATGAGTTGCAGGAGCAAAGACCTGATTCCTTCTGGCTCTTGTTTTCAGATCAGCCTTGTCTTTTAATTAGCATATGAGCCAGAACAAGAACTCCCCCTCAACATTCATTCATTCATTCACTCAACATTCAAACCAACTTGGATTAAGGACCTACTACTCTGTTAAGAGTCCTATAATCATAGACACTGGAGAAATACAAAGTATAAATAAATGGGCTCCCCTCTCCCTCTGTCCTCTATGGTGATTTGAAAGGACAATTTGAAAAACCAGCAGGTGATGATGGAATGTGAGCTCCTTGAGGACAGAAATGGTTTCATTTTTCCTTTGTGCTCCCAGCATATGGTGCCTACCTTATATAGTATGTATTTAGTAAATGTTGGCTGACTGATGAATTGTATCTAAATGCAACGGGATTAGTTTGTGATACCCAGAGTTTCAAGGATAAAGTCCTATGAATAACCCCTTTAGACTGCTCAAATATCTCCTTTATGCACTCCACGTTGTTTTTTGTTTTTTTTTGTTTGTTGTTGTTGTTTTTTATACACTCCACATTGTAACCAAACTGGCCTACCTTCTATCCCTGAAGTCTTCTCCTTGCCACTGTATTGCCTCTCCCCTAAGCCTGGAATGAACTCCCTCCTTGCCCCTGACTTTTAGACTCACTCCTTACCTTTTTTCTCAGACTAGCCCCCATGCTATTATAGCTATGCTACCCTGGGCAAGTCACTTGCCCCTAAAATTAGTCCCTGAACAAAACCTCTGGTTATTGGTGCCCTTTCTTCCCTTAAATTATCTTATGTCATCTTTGTAAATGTATTTACCGATAGAATGTAAGTCCCTTAAAGCAAGGGTGGGCAAGGCCCCTGATAAGAATGATTTTTACATTTTAAACTACAATAACACTTTATTTTAAAATATTAAAAAAAAAACATTTTGAGCACAAGCAGTACAAAAACAGGCAGCTTTCTCAAGTGGGTAGTAGTTTCCTTTTCTTTTTTATCTATTTACCCCCACTGAGAGGCAGCATGGCATAATGGATAAAGAATTGACCGTATTGCCCAGAAGAGGTAGGTTCTTGTGCTCCTCTGACAATACTGGCTATGTGACCATGGCCCAGTCATTTAACCTCTCAGTGCCCTCTGCAGCTCTCTAAGACTGTAAATCTGCATTGGTTAAAGGAGTTTTCTTACTTGGAGCTCCCTGTTTTATTAGTCCTGTCCTATTTTTTAAAAATCCCCAGTGTTTCACATGTAGTAGTTGCTTAATAAAATGATTGTGGGATTTCATTGCCTTGTGCTGGAGGCTTATATAATAGCCCAGAAGAAAGAAAGGATTTGGTGGACTTATCTATGAGCCTGTGGTTTCGGGTCTTTGCCCTTTTTTTTTAGTAGCAGGACAATGAGAGGTAATATAGAGGAAAATGGACAAAGGTTATCTTGTCATGAAATACTTTAAAAAAAAACAATTAATTAATTAATTAATTGACGCTTAGTTTACAATGCCATGACATACCTTCTTCACTCCTAGTCAAAGAGCAGTTGGGTCTATGTTAGTTACTTTAGGGCCCCAAAACTTTTTCTGTCTTCAACCCTAATGCATGGCCTCTTCCTTCTGTGTAGATGGGCATGAGGACTAAACTTTCCAAAATGACCTGAAAAGTTGTTGTTGTTCATTCCTTTCTGACTCTTTATAACTCCATTTGGGATTTTCCTGGCAAAGATACTAGAGTGATTTGTCATTTCCTTCTTTAGCTCCTTTTACATATGAGGAAACTGAGGTAAACAGGGTAAAGTGACTTGCCCAGGGTAACACAGCTAGTAAGTATCTGAGGCCAGATTTGAACTCACAAAGTCTTCCTGACTCCAGGCCTGGCACCCGAATACTAGTCTTAGCTCTATCATTAACTAGGCATGTGATCTTAGACAAATTGTTTTACCTCCTGAGCCCCAGTTTCTTGAGGATAATTAATGCATAGAATTTTAGAGCTTAGAAGTTATTTAGTCTGGGGGTGGAGCAAAGATGGCCAAATAGAAACAGCACTTCCACAACACTACAGCCCACACCACTTCAAAATTATGTAAAAGGGGACTCTGAACAACCTCTGGAGCTCCAGAACCCACAGAATGACACAGAGAAACTAACCTCCCACTGAGGATAGCCCAGCAGCACAGCAGGGAGCAGCCAGCACAGCAGGGAGCAGCCAGCGCAGTGCTCTGGGAGCCAAGCCCAGGCCCATGTGACTTGTGGTTTTAGCCCCAGGGCGGCCTGACCAGCAGCTGTCTGGAGGGATTCCAGAACACCAGAAGCTGTGACATTTCCAGAATTAAAACATAGATGCCTAGGATGAAGTGAGAGGTTAGTGCCCTATGGACTTTGGGACCAGAATTTGGGAGCGCATCAGCTTCTTCCCCTGGGGGTGAGGAGCAGCTAAGGAGCCAAGGCACAGCCGCCATTTTGCAGCTTCAGTTGCAGCTTTAGCTCCTGGCCTGCTGACTATAGGGGGATCCCGAAATCAGTCTTGGGGGTAATCGCTCTTGTTTAACCTTCTTGGATCTGGATTGTGGTCTCGGGTGGAGGTCTTGGGGTGTGTGTCCAGCTTGCCAGAATGTGTGGGGACTTCAGGGAGGGCAACCAACTAGTACCTTCAGCAGTTGAGAAGACCCCAACATTTGGGATGGAAGCTCCCCTGTCTGGTGGCAGAGTCCTACTGTGGCAACAAGCCAAAAAATCAAGTAATTAAGTGGCAATATGCCTAGGCAAACGAAACAAAATAAACAGAAAAGTTCAACATTGGACTCCTATTTTAGGGGCAAAGAGGATCAAAGCATGGAGGAGGACTGTGAGGTCAGAACTCCTGCACCAAAAGCCCCAAATGAAAATAAAAGCTGGCAAAAGCCATAGAGGACCTTAAGAAGCAGATAAGAGAAGTGGAGGAAAAATTGGGAAGAAAAATGATAAGGATGCAGGAAAAGTATGAATTGAGAGTCAACAGCCTGACTGAGGAAAATAACACCTTAAAAAATAGACTAACTCAAGTGGCAAAAGAGGCTCAAAAAGGCAATGAGGAGAAGAGTTCCTTAAAAAGCTGAATTTGCCAGATGGAAAAAGAATCTCAAAAGCTCACTGAGGAGATTCATTCTTTCAGAATTAGACTGGAGCAAATGGAAGCTAGTGACTTTATGAGAAATCAAGATGCTGTTAAACAGATCCAAGCAATTGAAAGGATAGCAGGCAATGTGAAATATCTCATGGGAAAAACCACTGACCTGGAAAATAGATCCAGGAGAGACAATATAAAAATTATTGGACTACCTGAAAGCCATGATCAAAGAAAGAACCTAGAAATCATCCTTCAAGAAATTCTCAAGGAAAATTGCCCTAATGTTTTAGACCCAGAGGGAGAAAGAGAGGTTGAAAGAATCCACCAATCACCTCTTGAAAAAGATCCCAAAAAGAAAACTCCTAGGAATATTATAGCCAGGTTCCAGAATTCCCAGATCAAGGAGAAAATACTACAAGCAGCCAGGAAGAAACAATTCCAATATTGTGGAAACACAATCAGAATAGCGCAGGACCTGGCAGCTTCTACACTGAGGGATAGAAGGGCATGGAATATGATATTCTGCAGGGCAAAGGACCTGGGATTAAAACCAAGAATCACCTACCCAGCAAAACTGAATATCTTGTTTCAGGGGAAAATATGGTCATTTGGTGGAATAGAGGAATTAACCAGAGTTGAATAGAAAATTTGACACTCAGACACAAGAAGCAAGAGGTGCTTGAGAAGGTAAACAGGGAAAAGAAATCAAAAGGAAGTCATCAAAGTTGAACTATTTACATTCCAACATGGAAAAACAATAATTGTGACTGATGAAACCTTTCTCAGTATGAAAATAATTGAAGAAGGGTATATGGACATATGAATACATATGTGAATGTGTATACATATGTTTATAGGTATACATGTATAGAGGGCACAGGTCAAATTTGGTGGGAAGGGATGATACTTAAGGGGTGAAGTTAAGAGCTGAGAGAGGAATGTGGCAAGAGGAGATGGGGAAAGATGGGGCGGGGGGTGATAAACTATCTCATGTAAAAGAGGCAAGGGGAAATGGGTGCAGGGGAGGGGAAGAACAGGAAGGCAAAAAGGCAAAATCATATTCTCATTGAATTTGGCTCAGGGAGAGAATGACATACATACTAAATAGGACATCTCACCCTGCAGGACAGTGGGGGGGAGGGGGATGAGGAGGGTATGATGGAGGGGAGGACATGCTGGGGGGAGGGGAGGTTGGAGGCACCCACTTTTGACAGGATCAAGGTAGGGAATGGACCGGGTGGGAGTGGGATGGGTGGGAGGGAAATATAGCCAGTCTTTTACAATATATTTACTATGGTAATGTTTTGCATGGCTATACATGTACAACATATACTGAATTGCTTATCTTCCCAGCAGGAGTGGGTGACAAGGGAGGAAGGGAATGGATCTGGAATTCAAAGTTTTAAAATTAAATGTTTCTAATATATATAAATACTATTATTAATACTATTTTGCACGTAATTGGAAGATAAGATGTGCAGGCATTGGGGCACAGAGATTCACCTTGCCCTAATGGAAAAGTTGAAGGTAGAAGAGATAGGAGAGAGCAGATTGGATGAGGGGATATCCTGTGGGACTGCTATTCTGGGGTGGTGGGTAGGGCAAAAATGGGGAAAAAATTGTAACTCAAAATCTGGCGGAAATGAATGATGTAAACCAGAAGTTAATAAAGCATTTGGAAAAAAAGAAGTTATTTAGTCAAATTCTCTTTCCAGTTTGCAATTTTACGAAGAGGGTAAATAACTTCCACAAGGTCACAGAGGTAACAGAAACTGGTCAGCTTAGAACATGGGTCCTCGGGGGCGACTAGATGGCACAGTGAATGCAGTCAGTGGGACCTGAGTTCAAATTCAGCCTCAGACACTTAATATTTACTATCAATGTGACCCTGGGTAAGTCACTTAGCCCCAACTGCCCTGCCTTCCCCCCTCCAAAAAAAAAAAAGAGAGAAAGAAAAGAAATTGGGTCCTTTTTGCTCCAAGTCCAATGTTCATCCTGCTACCCTCCCTTCACATTCCACAGGATTATCTTAAGGATAAAACACAAATAATGACAATATGTCACATTTATTTTGAACTTTAAAGTTTGCAAGTAATTTTCCTCCAAATCCTGCCAGTTAGATGATGCAAGTGCTATTATTCCCAACTTACAATTGAAGAAACTGAGGCTCTAGGAGGTTAAATTACTTAAGCAAAAATCCCACAATTAGTAAATCTCTGAGGCAGTTCAAAGCTGTATCTCTGGATATTAAATCAAGCATTCCATCTCCTGTGCCACTATCTCTTTTGAATTGCCCAAGGTCGATGGGATAATGTCTGTGAAAGTCAAGCTTTAAAAACTAAAAGATGTTATTACTGGTATTATGACATTGCGTCTGTGATCAAACCTCCTTTGGCAGCTCCTCTTATTATTAGTACAATCAATTTCATAGGCAGACATTCAAGTGCTTTTTTTTCTGAAGCTGCATTTAAGCAACTCAGGCATTGGGTTTTAATTGACAATAATCCTTCAAGGATTTGTGATTCCATCAATGTGAATGTTCACTCCAGTGAGGTTGGTTTCAGCCCTTCCAAACCTTAGAATATTTCATAGTTGCGTTGGTCTAAAATATTTTACCACACATTGGCTAGAGCCAGGCTGGTTCTTGGGTGACAGACACCCAGTCCTTTTGCATTCCAGACCCATCCTCAAAGTTCTTCTAGCGTGGTGGGTAGGACCTCCCACAACTGGTCCTCTGGTGCTCTATCTTTCAAGAACCCAAAGATACTTGTCCTAATCAGGCACCAGAAGGGAACTTGAGTGAAAGAGATATATGCTAATACTAATAATAGTTCTCTTGTCCATAGCATTTTTTCCCCTCACAGTCACCCAAAGGGTTACATTGGAAGCTAGATGGCATAGATAGAATGCCAGACTTGGAATTTGGAAGACCTGAGTTTGAATTCTGTTTTTCAAAACAAGCTGAGTGACCCTGGGAAAGAGTGGAAGGGAAAAGGAAGGGAAGAAACATTAATTCAGTGCCTTCTAGGTGCTAGACACTGCACTGATCTCTTGAGTAATATTATCTTATTTGATCCTGGCAGCAACCCTGTGAAATAGGTGTTATTAGTATTATCTCCATCTTACAGATGAGGAAACTGAGGTAGACAGAGATTAACAAGTGACTTGTCCAGGGTCACAGGGCTAGTAAGTATTTGAGGCTAGATTTTAACTCAGGACTCCAGATCTGGTCATCTGTGCCTCAGTGTCTTCATCTGTAGAATGGACATAGTAATGAAGCACCTACCTCAAAGGGTTATTGTGAGGATGAAATAAGATAAAAGTACTATTTAAATCCTAGCTAATATTATGTTGTTGTTAAAGAATAAGTGTTATCTCCACTTCACTGAAAGAAGAGACTTCTGAGAAGGAAGCCAAGGGTTGGGGCAGAGATGTGGCATTAAGTTTATACACATTTCCATCTGATCAGGCTTCATTTTGACAGTGACAGAGAATATCAGAATGCACCCTGTCACCCCATGGAGCTTCAGGGCTCAACGTGGTAAATGCTTAACAACATTTGGTAAATATATAACTTATTTCAACAGGACATTGTGTGTTCTCTATTTCCTTCCCTGACATATGTCTTGATCTTTGAGGCCAATGGTGGCACAGTGGATACAGTCTGGGGTTTTGAATTAAGAAGATCTGAGTTCAAATCCAGCCTCAGATAACTTACTAGCTGTATGATCCTAGGCAAGTCACAACCTCTAGTTGTCTCAGTTTCCTCAACTATAAAATGAGGATAATAATAGTAACAGGATTGTTGTGATCTCGAATGAGATATTTGTAAAAAATGTTTAGCAGTATATAGAGTAGATGCTATACAAATGCTTATTCCTTTCTTCCTTCCTTCTTTCCTTCTCTCCTTCCTTTCTTCCTTCCTTCCTTCCTACTGTGGTTTGGTTTCCAGCTCTTCTACTTATTACTTGTATGACCTTAGGTAAGTCACATGTCCTCTCCTGATATATGCTTCCAGACTTACAAAATGAGAGAGATGGATTCAATGATCTCTTAAGTTCTAAATGCTCCTATGATAATTCACTCTCCATTGGTAAGTGGTTTCACATTTTGAAGAGATCATCCTTTAGGAAGACCTAAGTATACCAATGTTGTGCTGTCACAGATTTAGAGAGTGGGAGGGCAGCATATCCAGTTACTACTCAGAAGTACAATGCGATACACGAGATTAGTCCAACTGCTCTGGAAATTACACAGGAAATATCACTTAAACTATTCATAACTTTAAATCCACCCAAAACACTCCTGAGCATCTCTCCTAAAGAGACCAAAGACAGAAAGTAAGGTCCCATATATACACAAATACTCATAACAGCACTTACTTTATGGTAACCAAAAAAAAAAAACAACTGGAAAAAATATAGGTGCTTAGACTGAGTACACTATGGTATTTGGAGGTAATGGATCATGAGTGATTTTGTAAGAGATGGCAGTTGTAGGGAATTCAGAGAAACATAGGAAGACTTTTATGAACCGATTCTGAGTAACAAAGTAAACAAAGTCAGGAGGACAATATACTAAATTGACCAAAGTTGACCAAATTCAGATTAATTGTAGGACTAATCTTGCTTCCAGAAAAAAAGAGGGGGAACATCTCTTTCCTCTAAGAAGAAAGGAAGGGAGATAGTGGAGAACATTGCTTATATGATCATTTTGTTGCTCAGTTTTGCTTTACTGGTTTTCTCTGTTACAAGGGGGTTGTCTAGGATGAAAGGAAGGAGGAGAAGGAGAGCAATACTGGGAAATGATTACAGCATGAAAAACCGAAGGCATTAATAAACTCTTTTTTAATTAAAAAGAAAACATATACACACAAATACAATGCACATGTCTGTTGAAGTAGACTGTCTGCCAGGCTCTTAATTCCATGGCCAGAGCAGCAATGGTTTATGTTTAATCTGGCCTCTGCTGTCTAGTTTGGGAAGCTAGGGTGCTGAGTGCAAGCTGCCATTGTTTTCCATAAATACCTGCTTGCTATATTCATATACATTAGCAGTGCCCTCTTTGTGGGGAATTGGGAGTTCTAAGTGTAGGTAGCAGCAGGTTTCCCACCCCTTCCTTTGGTTAGAGCCCACAGGAAATCTCGCTATCCGGCTGCCTCCTTTTCTTCTGCTGTTTGGGCTTACTCCACAAATAAGATGCAAAGTCAAAACATGTGCATTATGCGTAATTATAACACTCTGGTTTGTTGAAGTTTATCCCTGCAATTTGGAAAATATTCATGCAGTTACAGAGCAAAGTCATATATAATAAGGTGTACTTTGGGTTGGGGGAGGTAATATTAACTACTGCTTAGATGAATGGAAGGCGCCAGCCACACTGCATTCTTTCCATCCTTTTGTGTGTGTGTGTGTGTGTGTGTGTGTGTGTGTGTGTGTGTGTGTAGGACTTTTCAGGCATACATATGCATGTGCTGGTGATGCATAGATCTCCATGTCATATCCCTCACCCCAAAACACACACGTGTTTATACAGCATATAGCCTAGAACCACAACAATACCCAAATGATTTAGAAGGTGGCTGGAATTCTAATGGCCGACTTGGTGCCCGGTATCCAAGATACCTTACCATGCGGATATGTCACTTGCTTCCCTGCTGTGAGAACTGGTTGCTGTATTTGATTCTTCAGTTGAATTCGAACTAAATTAAATCTGCAGTGACCTGTATTGTGCTCCAGCTAATGACCCAGTTAACCTCTGGTTAATTTTCTGTCTCTTGGTGTCCTGGGAACAGGGACATGTTTACTCCAGTTGCAACAAACCTTTAGAAATGTGCCACTGGCCTTTGTTACTCTGGAGCTGTGTGTTTTAATAGAAATGAGCTAATGGGCCATGGGGTTCCGTGGAAGTTGCAGAATTTGAATGAGGTGCTTTTTTTCTGTCTGCCCCCACCCTGATTTACATGACTGAGCTTTCTGCTGTTTTGTTTCTGGAGTATTGATCTGTCTCCTGCAGAGGAAACAAATTATTTGCTTAACGTGCAACACACAAACTCTGGCTGCAGCCCAGGCCTGTCCGAGCTGCTACTGCTGATGAAAGACAGAGCCACACTGGCGCTGGCAGGGAGGGTCCCTGCTGTATTTACATAGCGGGAGGAGATGATGATAAAAATTACGCTTGTCTCCAGCAGAATCACGAAGCGGCAACACTGACCTTGGCAGAGGGGGACAAAGCAAATAAACGCCCCTCTCTGATGACAAAATTGGTCTCATCTTAAGAGAGACCTATGAGAATAGACACCTCAGTGCTGTATCTGAATGATGAGATGCTACCCAGGGCAAAGAAAACAATCCAACTGGTCCGGAGCTACTCCATCAGTAATTCTCAAAGTATTTATCTTGGGGCACTAATTGTATGAGCCTTACACACACAATTATGTGAACCTGTGAAAATGCCCCAGTCTCCACAGTCTTCTGTATTGCTGCTCATAGCAAAAAATAATACTGTGATAGAGCAGAAATATTTTTAGAACTCTTGTTCTAGATACCTCCAGGGATCCCTGACCTCATTGGTGCGAGCTGTCCCTCCACTGGTATGGAAAGGACATTACCCATTCCTTCTTACCCTGTGCAATTCATGACCAGGACTTTCCATCAATGCTTCCCAGCTTTTCGTTGTTGTTCAAGCAACCCCTTTCAACAACAGCAGCAGCAGCAACTGTGCTGTGAGCCCCTGGAGTAATTTAATATACTACTCATAATATTCTGCAATTATTTACTGCTGAAAGCACCATTAAAGAATTTTCAACATGAATCTCTTAGACCATTTTTGCAAAACCCCCAAGGGGTTCTTGGTAGTTCCCACAAAATGGGAACTGCTGCCATAGAGGATCTATGTTGGATATCTTCCTCTGGTTCTTTTAATCCTTCAGCAGCACAGTAGAGCTCTGTGCTTATCCATCTGTTGTCTCATTCCTGTTCCATGGATGGCCCACCTCCTTTCTCCAGGTATATGTATCCTCAGTGATGCCTTTGGGATCCTTTCTTGGGCACAAGTCATCATCATTAATTATTATTATTATTACATATTATTAATAGTAACATTATAAGGGGGTAGAGCCAAGATGGCGGAGTAGAAACAGCTCATCCAAGCCATTCTGCCCCCAGATTCCCCCCAAACTATGTAAAAGGGACTCTGAACAACTTCTGGAGCCCCAGCACCCACAGAACGACACAGAGAAGCTAACCTCCCGCTGAGGACAGCCCAGCAGCCCTGCAGGAAGGACCAGAGCAGCACTCTGGGAGCCAGCAGAGCGCAGCGCGCAGAGCGCAGGGAGCCAAGCAGAGCAGAGCCCAGGTCCCCATGAGCCGATGTTTTAGCCCCAGGGCGGCAGGGCCAGCAGCCAGCTGGAGAGACCCCAGAACACCAGCAACTGTGGCGACTCCAGAATTATCAACATAGACATGCCTAGGACAAAGTGAGAGGTTAGTGTCCTATGGACTTTGGGACCAGTATTTGGGGAATGCGTCGGCTTCCTCCCCTTGGGGCTAGAAGCCACTGAGGAGACAGGCCATTTTGTAGTTTTCAGAGGCAGCTCCGGCTCCTGGCCTGCGAACTGTAGGGAGATCCAGCGATCAGTCTTGGGGGGTAATTGCTCTTGCTTTAACCTCCCTGGATCTGGATTGTGATCTAGGATAGAAGTCATGGGTGGGTTTACAGCTTGCCAGAAACGGAAGTTGCCCCCCACACGCTCGGGACGAAAATTCCTCTGTCCTTAAAGCCATAGTGTGGCAACAAGCCCAAAAGTCAAGTAATTAAGTGGCAACATGCCAAGGCAAAGGAAACAGAAAAATGTAACCCTAGACTCCTATTTTGGGGGCATAGAGCGGGAAAAGGACTGTGAGGTCAGAAGTCCTGCTCCAAAAGCCCCAGGGGAAAACATGAGCGGGTTGCAGGCCATAGAGGACCTTAAGAAGGACTTTAAAAAGCAAATAAGAGAAGTGGAGGAAAAATTGGAAAGAGAAATGAGAAGGATGCAGGAAAAGTATGAAATGAGGCTCAACAGCCTGACTGAGGAAAACAACACCTTAAAAAATAGACTAACTCAAATGGCAAAGGAGGCCCAAAAGGGCAATGAGGAGAAGAATGCCTTAAAAAGTTGAATTTGCCAGATGGAAAAAGAATCTCAAAAGTTCACTGAGGAGATTCATTCCTTCAGAGTTAGACTGGAGCAAATGGAAGCTAATGACTTTATGAGAAATCAAGATGCTGTTAAGCAGATCCAAACAAATGAAAGATTAGAAGGCAATGTGAAATTTCTCATGGGATAAACCACTGACCTGGAAAATAGATCCAGGAGAGACAATTAAAAAATTATTGGACTACCTGAAAGCCATGATCAAAGAAAGAACCTAGAAATCACCCTTCAAGAAATTCTCATGGAAAATTGCCCTGATGTTTTAGATCCAGAGGGCAAAATAGAGGTTGAAAGAATCCACCAATCACCTCCTGAAAAAGATCCCGAAAAGAAAACTCCCAGGAATATTATAGCCAGGTTCCAGAATCCCCAGATCAAGGAGAAAATACTACAAGCAGCCAGGAAGAAACAATTTCAATATTGTGGAAACACAATCAGAATAGCACAGGACCTGGCAGCTTCTACACTGAGGGATAGAAAGGCATGGAATATGATATTCCAGAGGGCAAAAGAGCTGGGAATGAACCCAAGGGTCACCTACCCAGCAAAACTGAGTATTTTGTTTCAGGGGAAAATATGGTCATTCAGTGGAATAGAGGACTTTCAAGCATTCTTGAGGAAAAAAACCAGAATTGAATAGAAAATTTGACATCCAGACACAAGAAGCAAGAGATGCCTGAGAAGGTAATCAGGGAAAAGAAATCAAAAGGAACTTATCAAAGTTGAACTATTTACATTCCTATATGGAAAAGCAATAACTGTGACTGATGATATCTTTCTCACTATGAAAATAATGGAAGAAGGGTATATGGTTATATGAATACATATGTGAATGTGTGTGTATATGGTTACAGTTATATATGGATAGAAGGAATAGGTGGAATTTGTTGGGAAGGGAGAATACTCAAGAGATGAAATTATGAGGTGAGAGAGGAAAGTGGCAAGAGGAGATGGGGAGAGACAGGGTAGCGTAAACTATCTCATGTAGAAGAAGCAAAGGGAAGTAGTTGCAAGGGAGGGGAAGAATAGGAAGGCAAAAAAGGCAAAACCACATTCTCATTGAATTTGGTTCAGGGAGAGAATGACATACATACTAAATGGGATATCTCAACCTGCAGCAGAATAGGGGGAAGGGGGATGAGAGGAGGGATGATGGATGGGAGGGCGTCCTTGGGGGGAGAGGAGGTTGGAAATACCCACTATAGAAGAGGGACAGGATCAAGTAGGGAATGGACCAGGTGGGGGGTGGGATGGGTGGGAGGGAATTATAAGCAGCCTTGTACAATATATCTACTATGGTAATGTTTTGCATAGCTAGACATGTACAACATATACTGAATTATTTATCTTCCCAGAGGGAATGGGTGACAAGGGAGGAAGGAAATGGATCTCAAATTCGAGGTCTTAAGATTAAATGTTTCAAATATATATAAATACTATTATTAATACCCTTTTGCTTGTAATTGGGAGATAAGATGTGCAGGCATTGGGTCACAAAGATTCACCTTCCTCTAATGGAAAAGTCAAAGGGGGTATGGGAGAAGGTATGGGAGAGAGCAGATTGGAGGAAGTGGTATCTTGTGGGACTGCTATTCTGGGAGGGCGGGTAGGGGAAAAACAGGGGAAAAATTGTAACTCAAAATCTGGCGGAAATGAATGATGTAAAACAGAAGTTAATAAAGCATTTGTTAAAAAAAATAGTAATATTATAGGAGAATATGATTTCTAGGAAGGATGGACTTTTACCATAGTGCTCAGTTTTAAATCAGTGAAAGTCTGACCAGGTTCCCAAAGTCAACTTAACCTGATCTCTTCTTCCTCCTCTCCTCCTCCTTCTCTCCTTCTCCTCCTCCTCCTCTTCCTTCTCCTCCTCCTCCTCCTCAACTCTGACTCTCACTCATTGTCCATAGGCAACATCTGCCCAAGATGTATATACTGGTAGATTAACTTGATGAATCATGCACAGCTTCATGTTGTAACCTAGGCAATATGCATTTTTCATCTTTGTTTTTCCATTGTGAGTGTCTAGATCAGTCCCTTCACATTGCTGTGGGTTCTATTTTGTGTTCCAGAGATCAGTGCAATTGTTACCTGAGTATAATCACCTGTGAGTGAGGACCCTTAGAGCAGAGTTTTTAACCTTTTTTGTATCATGGTGAAAAGTCTGGTGAAGCCTACGGACACTTTTTCAGCAGAAGGTGTGTAAATGTAGAACATATGTAGGACTGCAAACGAAAACAATTGAAGTAAATGTGTGTGTGTGTGTGTGTGTGTGTGTGTGTGTGTGTGTGTGTGTGTGTGTGTGTGTGTGTGTAGTTTTTTAAGCTCATGGACCCCAAGATAAGAATCCCTGTGTTAAGAGAGCCCTGCCATCAGTAAGGCATTCTTTTGTTTGGATTCTTACAGGATATCTTCTGTGGTACTGGTGAACACTTTAGTACAAGTCATAAAGGAGGATAATATTTATAAAGTTCTTTGCAAATCTTAAAGCACTATATCAAAGCTAGCTATGGTGATGATGATGTCTCCATTTTATACCCCACTTGATGTCAGTACTTAAGTACATTATCAGGCAAAGTTATCTTAGGTGCATATATAATAGAGTTCTGTGTAATTTTAATGTCTGCCTAGGAGATGTCTTGTAGGAAAAGAGCCTTCAATGTTGAATTTTATTCTGCTGAGTCAAATGATTTGTTTTTTTAAAAAATCAACAAATACCCACAATGGAATTTTACATGACTTCTCCCTCTTGGTAAGTTATATGACAATAAAGATGTGGTGCATGGTAGAAAATCATCTGTAAACACCTATTTCCTTCTCATATTTTCATCCAGGTTATCTTTGTGCATAGACTAGTCTCACAAAAGTTCCAAAGGAGTGAGAAAGTAAGAAATTGGAAGAGCAGTTGCTGATAGTGTTTTGATGGCCTTTATTATTATTTTTGTAATGAAGGATAAATAAAAGTAGTATCTGTGACCTTTTCACATTAATTCCACAAATATTAAATATCTACTACATTTAAGACTCTTTGCCAGGTCCTGGAGATAGGGACAAAAATTAAATGGCCCCTGCCCTCAAGGAGCTTATGGTTTATTGGGGTGGAAGGGATAAAACATAGATGCCAATAAGTAGAACACAAGGTAATTTGAGAAAGCCCTAAGAATGAGGAAGATCAGAGAAGGATTCATGGAGTAGGCAATAGCATTGAAACTGAGTGAATCTTGAAGAAAGACTTGAGGGAAACGTGGAGAGTGCATTGCAAGCATGGGGAGATAGCTTGTGCCAATGCATAGATGGAGAAATTCAGTGGGTTCCTGTCCCATTCTTTTGGCGTCTTCCTTCTCTTTTGGGAGTTTTCACAAATGTCTCCTCAATTACTTTGAAAATTGCATCACCTAAAACCATATTTCTTCTAAGTGTATCTGGTCAGGCCCAATAGATCTTCCACTCAAATTAAATGCCACTGCCACTTCCTTGTATGACGAATGGGGTTCTGAGCGGCAAAATCCAAATGTGACTATTATATTCTTCTTGCCAATGGAAATAAATAACTCAAAAAAATTGGCAGATCTGTTTCATTTCATGTCTGTTGGTTGTCTTCATTCCCGTTTCATCTACAGATGATTTGGGGATTATCTGGCTTCCCTTGATCACTCGCCAAGCCTGGCAGGCCGATTTTTTTCTTAAGTACTTCTTCGTGTCTCCTGAGACAATACTACCCGTAGTCTTCCATCCTTCTCCTCCATAATGTTTTGCAACCCTAACCTGTTGTTGTCCTTGGCTGCTGTGTCTCTTTACTTGGCACATGTCAGTGTTTGTTGGCTGAGGAATTTTATGGTGATAACTAAAATTACTTCTATTTCTATGATAATTTAGTTTACAGAATTCTTTCCTCTCAAACCTGTGAGATAGGCAGCATAGGGTTTATTATTTTTATTTACATATGGGGACCTGAAGAGGTAAGTGACTTACCTAGGGTCACAAAACCAGTAAGTTATAGAAGCAGGACTTCAACCTGGATCTTTTGACTCCAAGTCCAACACATACTTTCATACACTTTCTTAACAATATGTCTAGTACTGTAGCTGGATACTTTATTTGAAGGTTAAGCTTTTCACCTCCATTCCTTGCTATTGTGGTGTTCTTAATTTATCCACATTCAAGATGCCCGAAGGAGGTGACAATATAGACAACTTGGAGGGAAGCTCCAAGGTTAATGTTGTTTCTTCTTCTTGACCTCATTGTATACCATTCTACCAAATTACTTTATTATTGTTCTTGAGTTGTTTCAGTCATTTTTGACTCTTTGTGACCCCTTTTTAGGGGTTTTCTTGGTAAAGACACTGGAATGGCTTGCCATTTCTTTCTCCAGCTCCTTTTGCAGATGAGGACCTGAAGCTAACAGGGATAAGTAACTTGCCCAGAGTCACATTAGTAAGTGTCTGAGACTGAATGGAACTGAACTCATGAAGATGAGTCTTCCTGATTCCAAGCCCAGTGCTCTATCCACTGAGCCACCTAGCTGACTTAGCTCCCTGGAATTTATCATTCATTCTCTCTGTAAAGTATGGTGGAGTGGATGTAGGGCAGAGCTATGAATCTATATCCTTGGGCTGTAGTCCCAGCTTTTCACTTATTAGCTATGTGACCTTAGGTAAGTCATTTCCATCCTTGGGCCTAAATTTCCTTTTCTTTAAAAAAGGGTATTTGGACTAGATTACGGGGGATGGGGGGGAAATCTGTGGCCTGACAGACACATGTGGCCCTCTGCCGCCCTTTGACTAAATCCAAACTTCACAGAACAAATCCCCTTAATAAAAGGACTTGTTCTGTAAAACTTGGACTTGGTCAAAAGACCCCACCCAAGGACCTGACCTGGAAGGCCATATATGACCTAGATACCACAGGTTCCCCACCTATGGACTAGAATATCAAAAAAGATCCTTCATTCTGGCAGTCTATTTTTTAATATGTTCATAGGATCATAGATTGAGAACTGGAGAGAACCTTAAAATATGATCCCATTTCCTCACTTTACAGATGAGGACCCAGAGACCCTAAATGACTTTGCCACAGATCACACAGTCTGAGGTCCCTTCACGCTCTAATAGTCTATGAAATGATTTCCCCAAATCATAAACATCTCCCATGAAACCCAAACTCTTCACCATAGACTTGAGATCTGTACAGAGATGTTTCCCTCTCTGCTCTCATCACTCATTATTTTCTCTCTCAGACTCCCACCCAGTCAACAATCCTGTTCTGAGTCCTTGGCCCAGGACTAGCTCCCTCTTGTCTCTGAGCCTTTGCTGGTACAGGTGCTAATCCCTTCCTCTTGAGAGCATGCCCTACCGAACCCCACTTTTCTACCAACCTCCTTCTTTCCCCTTTTTCAAAACAGCTCAAACTCTGCCCAACATCCTACCACCATATTTTTCCTATCCTTTCCAGTCCTGGCCAGTATTTGGTTCCATAGTTATGTCCATTTATGTTTAGCGTACACACACTTATTTTCTTTGTGTTGTATTTCTTTCTTAAGGAATGAAGGTAAGTTGAACTTGGGGTCAGAAGATATGGATTCAAGTTCAGGCTTTTCCACTAACCTTGGTTAAATCAGTCTCTCTCTCTCCCGACTTCGATTTCCTCATCTTTAAAATAAGGATTATAATCCATGAACTACCTTCCTTATGAGGAATGGTGTAAATTTTAATGCAGTGGAGGAAATCAGGTTCTTACTATTACTGCATTTCCACACAGCCTACTGAACCATTTGAAAATGCAGTCCATTTGCTTTCTCTGTCTAATGCCAAACAGCACCTGATTGATTGTTTGGGGGACTGAATTTTCAGATTTGTTTTCCTGTTTTTCAGATGGAACAGTACTAATGACCAATTGATATTGATCAGTCTGCCCTATTATAGTTCAATTGATTATGGTGCCGAGTGATCACATCCACCTGAATTCGATTCAGTCCTGCACATGGAAAATCGACCCGATGGAACACACCTGTTGCCTGTATCAACAGTGTCCAATATACAGGTGTGTGGAAAACATCATGGGTCTAATTCATTTTTCTTTATTTCTGTTTGGGAATTGAATTACAACATCCATGGTGTGGATACCACTTTTGTCTGCCTTACTGAATCCTCATCTCTTTTCTCTCTGTCTACCCGCTCCCACCCTTTAAATCTGACATTGGAGCCAAAAAGAGCCCCAGAGTCAGAAGATCCAAGTTTAATTTATGACTGTCATTTATTCATTGCGTTATCTTGGGCAAATCACTCCCTTCATGTCTAGAGCATCAAGTTCCTCATCTTCAAAATGAAGGTAATGATCATTGTACTACCTGGGGAGGTAACAGAAGGAACATTGGGTTTCTTGTCAGAACAGGAGGAAATAGAAGGGTACAAGCATTTATTAAGCTCCTACTATGAGCCAGGCACTGTGTTAAACACTGCAAATACTGTCTTATTTGATTCTCACAACACCTCTTTGAGGTAGATGATGTTATTGTCCCCAATTTACATTTGAGGAAACTGAGTCAGACAGTGGTTAAGAGACTTGCCTAGGGTCACACAGCTAGTAAGTGTCTGAGATCAAATTTGAACTAAGATCTCCCTGACTCCAAGCCCAGCACTCTTATTCCCTGGGCCACCAAACTTCAAGATTAAAGATCAGGATTTAAATCCTGGCTCCACTTGCTATCTGTATGACAGATGACCTTTCCTCATTGAGCCTTTGTTTCCTCCCCTGTGAAAGTGGGGGTAATTGGATTCCAGGAAGGTCTAACGTCCTCTCTACTTCTAAATCCTGTTATCCTGAGCCTCCCTAACTAGACCAGCCTGAAGAGTGGGCTTTTTTTCTGTAGCTAACTGTGACATTTGTTGTCTATACATTATTCTTTAGTGTACTGTTTCCTCAAAGAAATTCTTTCGCTATTAGTCAATCAATAAGCATTTGCTAAGTGCCTATTATATGCCAAGTACTGTACTAAGTGGGGGGATAGGGGGAATACAAGGACAAAGAATGAAAGGCGTTCCGTTCCAATGGGAAACAGCAAGCACACATGTAAAACATAAAGAGAATAAATGCCAAATGAACACAAGATGGTAAAATACGAAATAGCCTGGGAGCAAGGGTGCAAACAGCTGGGGAGCAAAGATGAGGAAAGGCTTCATGTACATGAGAGAGTCCTGAGGAATCAGGATTTCCATTTTCAACTGCATGTGTCTTAACACTCCAGCTACACTAAACGTCTGCCTCAGGCTCCTCATCTGTGAAATGGGGACAACAACAGCACCTCCCTCCCAAGGTTCTTGTGAGAAGAAAATGAGGTGACATTTTTAAATCGCTTTGCCAGCCTTTGCAATGCTGTATAAATGGTAGCTGTAGTTAATGATGAGGATGGTGATTGCTCAGCTTTCTTTATAGCCCTCAGTTTTAAACAGAGCCTCGAAGTTTACAACATGTTTTTTCTCATTCCATCCTTCATTCCCTGCCTTTTTCCATTTTTTCTGATTTTATATCCCCAGTGTCAGGTAAAAAATAAATGCTAATTGAATCGGATTGATTAAATTGAACTGCACTGGCCATGGAGGCAAGCAGGCAAAGATGCCTATTCCAGGAGTACATTTGTGATCTCATCCATCTGGATTTTGCCTCCAGTCATGGCCCTTTGGATCCTGTGTAATTTGTTGCCATCCCCTCACAGAAGTCCATTATGAAGGCCTGCCCAATATGCTGGGACCTCATTCAGTTGCTCTTGATGCCACCAGGATGGATGTCAGCAGAGCATGCGAGCTGTCATTTGTTATCCTCTGCCAGTGCTGAGTGATAGATACCTCTTGTTTTTCATAGGATCATAGAGCTAGGGCTGAGGTGACCTCTGAAGCTGACCAGTCCAGTCCCCTTCTTTTATAGATCAGTCAGCGCTCTTTCCACTTTGCCCAACTTGATGGGATTGTTCTCAAGGGACGTGGTCGCCATCACTTCTCCTCCAAAATTCCTTGTTTCTAATGTGGTGCATTCTTCTCACATCAACCATGCACCTTCTGTTCTTTGAGGGCTTTCATATTTCATAACTCTTAGCCACATAATATCATTGGAAGAATGTTGGTATTTTAAAATAGGCCTCCATTTCAGGGAGAACCTTGAGGTCATTAAAAGAACTTGGCAATTTTCTAAAGGTAATCCAACCCATTTTCCTCCTTTTCTTCAATTTTGGGCCTAACTCATTGGCTATTTACATTATCTATCCAAGGCAGATGTGCTGATGAATGAGTCTATAGATTATCTATCCAAGGAAATACATTTCAGGAGAAACAGCACTAAATTTGGGGCCTGGATTTGAACTTAGTTTCTTCCACCTACAACCCATGTGACTTTTGGAAAATAACAACCTCTCTGGGTTTCAGTTTCCTCTTCTATAAATGAGGGGATTAGACTCGTGACATTTAAGTCCTTTCTAGCTTTCTATCTGTGATTGTATAATCATAATCTATAACCAGAGGTGTTTAACTCCTTTTCCAACTGTGCAAATGCTCTCCAAAATTCCTGAATGCTGCGCAAACCAGATTAAAATCTAATTGGGAAATATTGAACAAAATAAATAAAAATACAATACAACATAGATAATGTTAATTCAATACATAGCCTGCAGAGATACCTTTCTATTTCAGTTTGATACCACTGATCTAGACAGTAGGAATTCTTCATCCACTTGGTTTTTCCTTTATAGATAGTTAGACTTAACTCCCTTGAGTGAGTATGGATTTTATTTGGATGGTTCTTCACTGTTGCTGAGTATTATGCAATCAGTGTAATGCTACAAATAGGAGCATTCTAAGAACCTTACCATTTATAGAAAATCCTTCTTTGCCTTGGACTATCTACCAATTTGCCTGTGAAACCAGGGCAAATACCAAAGGAGTACAAGGATTTGCCAATGGTCACACAGATAATAATAACAATAAGTAAACACCAGTGGATTTGTTGAATGTATCTGGAAGTGGTTTACCACTAGATTGATTTTTGTCTTGCCACTCGACTTTAATGACTGGCATGGAGATCAAGGCTAACAACTTTGTGCAACTCTGCTTCACTTAACTTCAAATCACACACAAATCAAGACCACCCCATGATGTCATTGGTCTTCTCTGACAATAAAGGACAAACAACAACTACTCCTAGATTTAAACTGCTAAGGACCAAGAATGGAATCAAAAGGATCTCTATAGGCAACATCCACATCAATTCAACCAACAATATGTTGTAAAAAAAATTGGTGAACAAAGAATTGACTCATGTGGATTTGATTACAATAATGGAGGAGCTTATGGTAATCATTCATGAGTAGGTCATTGCCATCAGAAATTCCAAACAGATTTTCCTTAAGGAGCCTAGACCTATTAATCAATACAGAATATGCAAAAATGGTAGAAATTGCAAAATAGAACTGCAGGTTGCAAAAATTAATACCCACTGTGGAGTATAGTACCCTTCCCCTGCTTCAACTTCTAGAAATACTAAGAAGCATTTTAAAATTGCTTTAGTCTGAAGCATTTGTCCTAAGAAATCTCAGTCTTTCTTTAATTGTCATTTAGTCAACTAATATTTACCAAATCCCTACTGTATGCCAGGCACTGAGGTAAATGCTGGAGATACAAAGAAAGGGAAAAGTCTCTGCTCATGAGGAACTCCAGGCCTAATGAAGGAGAGAAGGATAAGTTGCACATAATTAACAGAGGGAGGACGCTAGAATGAAGGGGAATTGGAAAAAATTTCTGTGGAACATAGGATTTGATCTGGGATTTGAAGTAAGCCAGGGAAGCCGGAAGGTAGAAATGAGAAGGGAAAGGATTCTATGCATGGGGACAGCCAGTGAAAATGCCCAAAGTCCAAATATGGAGTATCTTGTTGGAGGAACAGTCAGAAGGTCAGAAGCACTGCATCCCAGAGTATGCAGGGTAGAAGATGGAGGAAGAATGAAACAAGGTTGGTTTCACTCTTTCCATATCAATTCAGGAAGGACTATAAAGAAATTAGGGAGGTGATTTACCAGGAGTAAGGGTCCTTGATTGATCCACCTGAGCCTTGGACCCTCTTTCTTCATTGTCCGAAGGGATTAGGATGATGAACAGACAGAAGAAATCTCTTTGATGACTTTAGCTATTGGAAGATTCTCTTGGATTTGCTTTCTTTAAAAAAAAAGATGTCCTCCCCAATTACATGTAAAGATAATTTTTAGCATTCATTTTTTAAAATGTTGAATTCCAAATCCTCTCCCTCTGACCCTAGATAGTGAACAATTTGATATAGGTTATACATGTTCAATCTTGCAACACATATTACCATATTAATTATGTTGTGAAAGAGGACACAGATTGGGTTTACTTTCAAACCAGCTGTAAAGGAGAATCTTTAAAGGGCACCTGGTCAAAGTGGAATTAAAGGATTTTAAGAAAATTATTCTCCAGGGGTGTGGCTAAAAGCTATATGACTGTTGTTCTGTTTGGTAAAGCAAAATATTAACTGAATTTTTCCCTGAGGACTGTAACTCTAAAATAACTTGTGTGGGAGAGATTTTCAGAGTCATAGGGTGACTCTGTCCATCTTTAGTACTCTCTTGAAATGGAAATGCTTAGAAAAGGAAAATACAAAATTAATTTTTAAAAATAATTCCAACAGTCTTGTACCCAAAGCTCAAAGTACAGGATTTTCTTCCACATTACCATATATACTGTAGAAATTCATGACCAGGTGGTCAGCATTGTACTCCAGAAGCTTGCTGCCCTTCATAAATTAACAAACAAAAACTTCCCTTACTACCAATTCAGAACCCCAAATATCCCCAAGAATGCAACAGATTAACTTACACATTATCAAAGACAAACTGTTGGCCTCATCACTTGGACGCACTATCTAGTATGGTGCTATGCTAGTCATAGGAGGTCTGTAGGGAAGGTGGGGAGAAGTTGGTGCTAACAGGAATTGGAAAGGCAATTTAAATTTTAAAAGGGTGTATTTTTTTTCCCTAGCCTCAATAAGACTTAGCAAGAGATGCTAGCCATGTGGTAGGCACACTGCCTGCCTGCACCCTGAGGTGTGGAAGAAATGACTGTCTGCATCCTGAGATGGAGAAGCAAATGAGATTTAGTTGCTTTGATTTGGCTAGGAATCAAGCATAGGAACTATCTGTTAAGAGGACCAAATAATCAGCAGGTCTATAGAGTATCTTGAGGGGACCCTTCTGTGTGTTGGCCAGGTCTGGGTCTAACCAAGAAAAGACCTGGTAGAGTGTTAACTAGCCCAGAGGTGTATTGATTCTGTCTCTCCCAGTGTTCTCTAGCATTCTCCAGAGGAAAGGGAAGTGGGCCAGGTGCAGCTAGGAGATAGGGGTTCCCAGACCACAGTGAATTCTCTGGGCCAATCTGGGAGCTTCAGAGTAAGAACCAGCGGCCGCTGAGCAATGAAGGACTTCCTGGACTAGCTCAAGGAACTCCTGATTCAACCTGGGAGCTGTAGGACTCCAGGAACAAGCAAGCAAAAGAGCCACGATTAGGAGGAACCAATCTGGACCTTGCCCTTCACTGACACTGTAAGTCTTGTAGACTGTGCAAGCTCTGGAGGAGAGAGAGTTTGACTCTAGCAACTCAAAGAACATTTATTTATTTACTTACTTACTTACTTGCTTACTTATTTATTTGTTTGTTTGTTTGTTTATTTATTTATTTTAAGTTACAGAGGTGGGAGAGGTCAACCTCAGGATGATATTTTAAGTTTGGAGTGATTCTAAAAGTCCCTGAGAAATCCAATACTCAGCAGAGCAGAAAAGACCCACTCTCTGTTTTCTTCTTTTGAAATACTTCTCTTCTTTCAAGGCTTTCTCCAGATTCAGCCTCTTCCATGAATCCTTCTCTCATGCCCTTAGCTAGAAGCGATACCTCCCTCCCTGCCCATGCTTTGATGCCTCCTCCTTTGACCTCCTCTATGTACCTTTCTCATTCTATCTGGCCTTATATTTGTGTATGTGATTCCCCACACTAAACTTGACTGATCATTAAATGACAAGCCTGTGGTCTGGTGCAAGGCCCATTCTCAGTCTTTCTGGTCTTTTTCCTGGTCTAAGCAGAGCTTGTATTCCACTACTGTAGCGTTGGAGAAGCAGGGTTACCTCCATGCCACAGTGGAGTAACAGAAGAAAATCTTCACAATGATTATTACAAAATTTTTATTATTTAAAAAAATTTTAAATCATCTTCAATTCTAAATCTACTCTTTTCCTTTTTTCTTCCCACAGAGCCATCCCCAGTAAAAAAAAAAAAAAAAAGGTGGGGGAGGAGATGTTTAAAAAAGATTTAGCCAAGGGGTGGCTAGGTGTTGCAGTGAATAGATCGCCAGCCCTGGAGTCAGGAAGACCTGAGTTCAAAAACAGCCTCAGTCCCTTAACACTTACTAGCCGTGTGACACTGGGTGAGTCACTTAGCCCCAATTTCCCTGACTTCCCCCCTCCAAAAAGCAAAAAAAACCCAATTTAGCCAAACTAACTTACTCATAAATTGAATTTCACAGTATATATAGTCTTCCACACCCATAGTTTCCTCCATACACATCACCTCTGCAAAGAAGGAATAAATGTCTTTTTTCATCTCTTCTTTGGAGTCAGGTATGATCAAAATTAGACAGCATTCAGGACTTTGTTTTAAAATTTGTATTTACATTGTTGTTTGGTTTTCTGGTTTTGCTCACTTCATTTCGTATTCATTTATACAAATCTTTGTATGTTTCTCTTTATTCTTCATTCGATTTATTCCCTATAGTCTCATAATATTCCATTACATTCATGTACCACTATTTGTTTAGTCATTCACAAACTGAGGGGCATCTGTTTTCCATCCACTTCTTGACTACCATAAAAAAGATTTCTCTAAATATTTTGGTGAGACAATTACAAAAGATTCATGATGGAAAATGCTATCCACATCCAGAGAAAGAACTATGGGGTCTGAATGCAGATGGAAACATACTATTTTCACTTTTGGGGGGTTTTTTTGTTCTTCATGGCTCATCCCTTTTCTTCTGTTTCTTTTTCCACAACATGAGTAATGTGGAAATATGTTTACATGATTGTACATGTACAACCCATACCAGACTGCTTGCTGTCTTGGAGAAGTGGGCTGTAAGGGAAGGAGGGACAAAAAATTTGAATTCAAAATGTTATAAAAACAAATATCGAAATCTAAATATTTTGGTGTGTATAGGATATTTTCTTCTATCTTTGACCTCCCTGGCATATATACCTTATCTGTGGTATATACGGTATCTCTGGGTTGAAGGTAAGGACAATTTTGTTCACTATTTTTTTAAAGCAGATTATTTTCCAAAGTGGTTAGACTAATCCAAGACTTCACTAACAGAGTGTCAGTTCACTTATCTTTCTACAACTCCTCGAGGGATGACTATTCCCACCTTTCATCATCTTTGCTAATTTGTTCAGTGTGAAATGAAACCTCAGAGTTGCTTTGATTACTATTATTAATAGTAATTTGGAGCAGTTTTCATATGGTTGTTAAGAACTGTATACTAGAGGCAACTAGGTGGTGCAGTGAATAGAACACCAGCCTTAGAGTCAGGAGGACCTGCGTTCAAATTCGGCCTCAGACACTTAACACAAAAAACTAGGCATGTGACCTTGGGCAAGTCACTTAACCCCAATTGCCTTCCAAAAAAAAAAGGCAAAAGAAAAAAAAAAGAATTGTATACTAATATCTTTGAACTGCTTATCCATTGGGGAATGGCTCTTGGGTTTACATATTTGTGTTTGTTCCCTAATATCATTGATATTAGACACTTATCTGAGATATTTGAGACAGCAAATGTTGCCCTAATATAAGGTTTTCCTTCTTAAACTGGTGCATTGATTTTGTTTTTTCATATGCTTTTCAAATTCATACTATTGGAATTATCCATTTTATCTTCTGTGATCACCTCTGTCTCTTTTAGGTAAGAATTTCCCCCTAGCCAAAGCTGTGAAAGCTGCCTAAATTAGTTCTCTCCTAATTTTTAATGGCATGACCTTTAATAATCAAGTTATGTGTAATAGAGGTTATATTTAATTGGGGTAAATTTAAATTAAACTTAAGCTTCATCACATACCCTGAAACACTCACATATATGTCAGGTACCCAAGAAAGGAAAAGAAAACAAATTTATAGGCAAAAGCTGTATTTTATAGCAGAAATTAATCTATAGTTTAAGGACTAGTGCTTCTAGAAATTTCCTACTCACCTTCCTCCCAACAAACATCTTAATTTTCCTTTATTCCTACCCATATCCAAATGGCAAACACTTAAATTATCTGATTTTAACATGAAGTGGCACATGACTGAGTATTTTCAATTATCTTTTAAATTCTCTGACATATTGTTAGTATTATACTATTCTCCCTAGTACTATATTCAGGGTCTCAGTCTCTTCTTTTGTAAAAATGGGGAGAAAAACTCTTAAAGTACCTACCTCATGGCGCTTTTGTGAGGAAAACTCTGTGTAAATAACTATTAACAAGTCATCGGCCCTGTCTTCTTGCTCATGGTGTACTATGGTCTCCCGAGTCATAAAAATGTTAAGTCATTGCTTTTGGACAGCCTGTGGATGAGCCAGAAATTCAAAGATCTTGGAGAGTCAATCCCTTTCCAAGCTCCAAAGCCTAGAATAGCTAGGAAAAGAGGGGTGCCCTCTGTCTGCCACCGTCCAGATGCCAGAAACCCCACTCACAAAGGCCGCCACAGGGATTCCCCAGAGAAGGCTGTGTGCTTTTTTCTTCATGGGCTTATTCGGTCAGGGTCTGTTAGCTTTGGTATTGTTTGCAGTTTAACAGGATTTCAAGCATGGTGGTGGTCTCCTTGGGTCTTTTCCCTCCTTTTTTCTCAAAACATTTCTGGTGTTTAAAAAGCCCCAACTGTGACTGAGAAGATTGCAATTACACAGGATGTAATTCCCTTTACTTAAATGTCTGAGGGCACCGTTTCCCTCCTTGGGTTGTGATTCTCATGGTCCAGGAACCAAAATATCACGACTTCAACTCAATTCAATAATAACAGTAATAATAATAACTCATATTTCTACAGCCCTTTAAGCTTTTGCAAAGTATTTTCCTCATGGCAACTTCCTATATTATTATAGTTATTTTAAAGGGGAAGTAGCTAAGAGGGAAAGGTAGCTGCCCAAGGATTCAGTAAGTGGCAGAGATGGATTTCAATTCAGTTCAACACAACCTCCATTAACATGAGCTTCAAAGATAAATAATATATAATCTCTGCCCTTATTTAGAGTTTAGTAGGGGAATGTGTCACGGAATAAAAACAGAGATTATAACCTTGCTACATGAAAATAGTTCTTGGTCTTTGAAAAATGTTTGACTTCTAATGAGAATTGAGGTCATGATCATGTATTAAACATAGTTATAAAGCAATTGAGTGGGCTGCTACATCATGTACCATAAGGTACTGGTAAAAATGAAAGTATGAAGTACTTTTAGATTTTTCTTTTCAGCTCTGAAATCAGGGTACCCATGAGAGTATCAGGACCTTATTCAGCTATTCTACTCTGAATATAATGGAAATTAGCCTTAGAATTCAGTTTTTAAAGCATTTATTCAGCTTCTACCAATTGCTAGGCACTCTTATAGACCGGGGCACTAAAACAAAAAGATCAGAAATAACTCCTGCCTTCAAGGAGCTTACTTTCTAACTGTGGACTTAGATCAGTGGCATGTACCCAGATAAGTACAAAACATATACAAAGTGGTTTGGAGTGGGTAGAGAATCAACAGCTGGGGAGTTTGGGATAAGTCTCATAAAAGAGGGACACTTTAGCTTTGAAGGGACGTAGGGGTTCTAAAAGGAGAGAGAAGGAGAGAAAGCATTAGAAGAGGCTAACCTTTGCCCAAGAACTAAGGAAGGCTGTGTCCCCGTTTGAGGTTTTCTTGGCAAAGATATTGGAGTGGTTTGCCATTTCCTTCTCCAGATTGTTTTGTAGATGAGGAAACTAAGACAAACAGCACTAAATGGCTTGCCCAGGGTCATACAGCTAGTGGTTGTCTGAGGCAAGAAGACGCGGGTCTTCTTGACTCCAGGCCCAGTGTTCTATCCACTGTGCCATCTAGTTGCCCAGTATTAGGGCTACAGAGACAAAAATGAAACAATCTCTGCTCTTAAGGATTTTATATTGAAGAGAAACAACATACAGACAGATCCACAAATATAGAACCTATACAAAGTATCATCAAGGGAATCGGGAAAGGCCTGGTATTAGTTTTAACAATTAGTTGAGTCAGTTTTGATAAGTCTTGTTCTATATTCTAAGGTCCCTTCCAGCTCTGATGTTCTAGGTCCTAAGGTCCTTTCCCACTTTGATATTCTAAATTCTAAGGCCCCTTCCAACTCTGACATCATATACTCTAAGGGCCTTTCCAGCTTTTTTTAAAAATTTTTTTAAATTTCCTCCTACTTTTTAATATTCTCAATTTTAAGAACCCTTTCAGCTTTGCATGTAATGTTCTAAGGTTCCTTTTACCTCTAACATTCTATAAGTACCCTTTCAGTTCTGACATTCTATCTCCTGGTATCCTTTCTAGCTTTGATATTCTATATTCTGATGTTCCTTCTACCTCTCTAATCCCATGTTCTAAAGGCTTTTCTAGTTTACATTTTAACTTCCAGATCTATGAAATAAAGTTTCCTTGGATGAAGCTCAGATCACTTCTCAAAGTTACAGTTAGGCATCTAGAGAACTGAGTTCCCTTCACCCCCCGCCCCACCACCCCCCATGGAAGAACAGTACCATCATACAGCAACACAAATTCAGGACATCAGCCTTCTCCAGAGCCAGGCCTGTTACCATTCCCTTGTGCACCCTGCTCTGTGTTTCAAGTCAGTGCCAATGGAAAGTCTGGGCAAGGAAACCGGACTGACTCACCGTTACCAGCAAGTTTTCCTTTCTGAAATGCCAACTTTTGCAAAGACAATGAAGATCTTGTGTGTTTCAATAACAGATGCTTGTGAGGAAGATGAGGAAGATGACATGTGGCTCATTTATTCCCACAAGTGACTAAATATGACAACAGCTGTAACAGGGCAGGCATCAAAGTCCTTGGGCCCAAAAGGACCATTTTATTACCAATAACAATCCTTCCCACTTTCATCAGACTTTGTGCTTCACTCAGACCATTATCTCATCTGCTGTCCCCTGCAGCCACATGAAATAAGTAGGACTGGACGACAAAGTGGGGCAGCTAAGACCTAGAGTCAGGAACACTTGAGTTCAAATCCTCAGACACTCACTAGCTGTGTGACCCTGGGCAAGTCACTTACCCCTGTTTGCCTCATTTTCCCCATCTGTAAAACAAGCTGGAAGAGGAAATAGCAAACCACTTTGCCAGGAAGAAAGAATTGGGGTGACTGGATGACGACAACACCATGGCAGAGTGGCTTTAAGTTTGAATCCTAACTCTTTTATTTTACTACCTATGTGACCTTAGGAAGACAATCAAGCATTTCTTAAATATGTACCAGGCACTAAGGTACTAAATGAGGCACTGAACTCCACTGGGACCATCTATAAAATGAGGTGGTTGGACAAGATGACCTCTAAGGTTCCTTCAAAGTCTATAAACCTCTTTTACAAGTGAGGAAATTGGGACTTACTCTGGGGAAGGGACTTCCCAAAGCAGCCTTAGGTGATAAGTGACAGATCTAGAATTAGAATAGGCTTCTTGAAGTGTGTGTGTGTGTGTGTGTGTGTGTGTGTGTGTGTGTGTGTGTGTGTGTGTGTGTGTGTGTGTGTAGGGGGGAGAATGTGTGGAATCTAGGTATATGTTGCAGAAATTGTAGCAAATTACTGCCAGAAAAATAGAAGGGTAGACATAATTTTTTCCAACATTTTGGCAAAGTAAATCTGAAAAAAGGACTTGTATTTATGAGTTTAGAATGTCATACATAGCACAGGCACTAATTATTCCTGCAGTGGGAGGTCACCAAATTTGCATGATTATGCAAATCGAGGCATAATATGGAATCCTAATTGCATTAAGACATCTCCTGATAAAGAGAATGGCAAACTGCAAAAGTGATGAACTTCTGTGTGCGCTACATCAGACAGTTTTCAAGAGATACCACCTCCCTTAGTTCTAGGGCAAAGGTTAGTCTCTTCTAATGCCCTCTCTCCTCCTCTCTGCCTGTTAGAACTCCTATCTCCCTTCAAGGCTTAGCTCAAGCATGACTGCCTAGATGATGCTTATCCCAGACTCCTTAGCTGGTGATGTTCTACTCAGCCCAAGTTACTCTGTATTTACTCTGTGTGTGTTTTGTATTTATCTGGTATGTACCACTGATCTCAATCCACAGGACTCCTATGCAGCATACAGGCTGAATGGAGAGATCTGTTAAGAGGCAATGAGAGGGAATTAAAAATGATTTTGGAGAAATCAAAAGGGATTTGGAATGAACGAATCATAGTATGTGAGAGTGGGAGAGAGCCTCCTCAGCTATCTGGCTTAACTCCTACATCAATCAATCAATAAACATTTATCAGACATCTACTATGTGTCAGGCGCTGTGCTAAGTACTGGGGATACAAAAAGAGACAAAAGAGAGTCCCTGCCCTCAAGGAGCTTATAATCTAATACATGAAAGGAAGCCCATCTGTAACATACTAACATATAGTCATATGCCCTTTTCCTCAAAGGCAGCCCTTTATCTCTGCATAGTTATGGAAGAAAGTTTTTCCTGACCTCAAGCCTAAATTGACCTCTTTGTAACTTCCATTCCAAGGCTCCTTGGTTTGTCCTTTAGAACCGAACAGAACAGATCGAATGCCTCTTCCATATAAAAGCACTTCCCATACTTGAAGATAATGATCGTGGTCCTCTGAATTTTCTTTTCTCCAATCTCAACATTCTTAGTTTCTTAAGCTAACATGGAGTGGAGACTTTTTACCATGCTCCCCCCATCTAGACGCTCTCCAGCTTAGCCCCATCTTTCTTAAAGCATGCACCCAGACCTCCTAAACACGCTAACTCCAGGTGTTGTTTGAGTAGGGCAGAGTACAGAGAGACGACCACTGCTTTTATGCTTGGAAACGACGCCTTTAATAATGCAGCCCAAGTTCGAAGTGTCATTTTTGACTGCCACACTATTAGGCAGTTAGGCGGAACAATAGAGAGCACTGGAGTTGGAATCAAAAAGACCTGAGTTCAAATCTAGCCTCAGCCATTTACAATCTGTGTGACCCTGGGCAAGTTACTTAACCTCCCTCAGGTTCAGTTTCCTCATCAACAAAATGGAGATAATGGTACCATTTACCTCCCAGGACCGTTGTGAGGATAAAATGAAATCATTTATATAAAATGCTATGCGTTGTTCAGTCATGCCAGATTCTTCATGACCACGTAGGTCATAGCCAATACTCTCCATGAGGTTTTCTTGGCAAAGATTATGGCCCATTCTGCCATTTGCCTTTCTATTAAGGCAAATAGAACTTAAGTGACTTGCCCAGCTTCACACAACTAGTATCTGATGTGGGATTTGAACATGGAAAGATGAATCTTTCTCACTCCAGACCCAGCACTCTATCCACTGTGCCTAAAGGAGCAAAAGCACCAGTAGCACTAGCAGCAGCATCACCCCCCCCCCATCATCATCATCATCATCATTAGCTATTATTACATTACACCACTATGCCAGGATGACCTGGGTTTGAATTCTACCTCTGGCATGTACCAATCCTATGACCATGAGAACTCATTCTCTCTGAAAACTCATTTTCCTTATCAGTACGATGTGTCCACCTCACAGGTTTGTGGTGAGGTTCAAATGAGAAGATGTCTGTAATGTGCTTTGCAGACCTGAAAGGAAATGTTTCATAATGTCCAGCATCACCATGGTGATAATTATTAATAATAATTAATAATAATTGATACTATCTTTGGTTCCTACTTTTATCACATAGCAGCATCAAAGGGAAACTCCCCCACAGTTATTCCCCAAAAGGAACAAAAACAATTTAAGTAGTGAACGGCTACTGTTTTTCCATTGCTTACTGATTTGGGGAAAAGTATTGTTCCCCTGATGGAACCATAGTCCTTAGGGAATTCAGTAAAGAATAAAGAGCCTTTACTCTACCCAAAGGCTCTGCTTTAAGAAAACTCTCTGTACAAAATACCAAACTTACAAAATAGATAAATTAAAGAGCTTTATAAAAGGATGCACTGTGTGATTCCTTTAAATGGGAGCTCTTCTAATATATCTAAAATGCAATTCAATTTATAAAAAAACATTACTTATACACAACTTTGGGGGCAAACTCCTACTGCCTAAAGCAAGATCCATTTGTATTTGCAAGCTGTATGCAATTGGAGCGTCTTAACAGTTATAGAGGTTTTAGCCATCACCTACAAGACAGGATGGCATAATGGATTGGGATTGCATTTGAGATCAGGAAGACATCTGGATTCAAATCCCCCTTAGACACCTTCTAGCTCTAAAACCAAGGTCAGGTCTCCTAATTTCTCTGTGCTTCTGTTTCTCATCTGTAAAACGAGGATGTTAGACTAGGTGGCTTTCACGTTCCCTTCCATCGCTAAACCTAGAAATAGAAGATTTATATATAGTAATATAAATATAATCATATAAACCCCATGTGCACCTAATTCATTTTTGGCATAGTTTTAAAAATATACCATCTGGTCATTATTTTCTATAATGATAAAATATTAGTGCTGGGAAACATAGGATATTAATACTGAAAGGAACCACAAAACCTAGACTGTTATATCTGAAAGGGACCTTCAAACAGACTCTCAGAACCAGGAAAGAATTTAATCTAACTCCTTCATTTTATAGAGGAGAGAACTGAGACCTGGACTTAATAGATTATTTGCCCAGAATCACTCAATGAGCTAGTAGCAGAGCTGAAACTCTGACAGGTCTCCTAACTCCTTGCCCAGTATTCTAGGTGCTACTACCAAAGTGCTACTACTGCTATACCAAACTAAGGCACGTGGCAGAAGGTTCTAGAAGTATACCAGAGAGTCACTGTCTGAGCAGAAAGCCCATTCTTCTGACATCCCAAATAATAACTCTTTAGTTTGAGCTTTCTATAAAAAACAGTTTGCCTTTATTAGAACAATGAAACCTTTCCTTAATTAAGTTATCTGGGACAGATAACACATTGGATGTAAACAGCATACCTTGGAGAGGACACAGCCCTCCTTTATAGCTCTCGTGTCTTGTGAAAGGCAGCTGTAGCCTGAAATGACCGTACTCTGTGTGCCTAAGAGAATTGAAAACCAAGTCAGACCAAATTTTAATCTATTTGTCATAAAGCTTGAGAGTCCCACTTTTGAGAAATGTGAGGCAGTAAAATGTAACAGGGAATATTGGAGTACCCAGAGGATTTTTTTTTCCTTTTTAATATACAGAATTGAGAGAGGAGTCCATGCTAGAGTTATTCGTTTTTAAATCTTTCACGTAAATAACCAGCAATGTTCATTGCAGCCAAGTCTATCTTACAAGAAGGCTGAGGTTCTGTAAGAAAGTCACATGAACAAAGGACTTGGGTGATAGATACCTTCTATAGTGTCTCTGACATGAGGCAACCAAGCCTTGGCTCAATTCCCCTCAAAATCCTTCTGTAAGTATGATGGTAGCCAAAGCCCATTGGTGATGTAGCTACCTCCAAATGGCTGGGGAACTTTGATCTGCTTAGTCATTAGCTTTCACAGAAGTTTTAGTCAATCAGTTAACAAACATATTAATCACTATGTGTCAGGCACTGTGCCAAGCACAGTTTCTGCCCTCATGGACCTCACATTTTACTGTGAAGGTAGAAGAAGGGAGAGAAGACAACATGTAAATAATTAGGTATGTGCAAAGTAAGATAGAGTAGATAGATGGTCATCTCAAAGAGGAAGGCACTAACTGCTGAGGAGTCAAGGAAAGGTCTCCTATAGAAGGTGACCTTTGAATTGAGCCTGGTTCTTTTCATTTACATTGTAATAGTCATAGTAATTTTTTTCTGGTTCTGCTTACTTCATTTTTTAAATCAGTTCATAGACATCTTCCCATACTTTTCTATATTCTTTCTCATGGAATAATAATATTCCATTACATTCATGTACCACAACTGACTTGTGTTTCCCTAATTTGGGGGCATCTACTTTCTTTCCTGTTCTTTGGTACCATAAATAGTATAGCTAAATACATTTTGGTATAAAGGAACCTTCAAACTGGTGAGAGTGCTCCCAGTAAGAGATTCCTTCTCTTTATTGATGGAATTGCTCAATCAAAGCAGCCCTCCTCCCCAGTCTACCCAGAATCAAGGCCAATCTTGCCAGAATTGTTGAGGTCATCTAGCTTTTCCTTGAGGAGATGGAGGGAGAGAGAACACAGTTTGAAAGCCAGTTAAGACAGACTAGTCCAGAGACTTGGGTTAGCTCTGATTGCTTGCAAATTGTTCCTGTTGTCAAAACTGAATCTACCTCTTTGCAGCTCCTGTCCCTGCCTTCTGGAGGCCAGCCTAACAAGTCAAATCCCTCTTCCTTGTGAAACCCTTCCAGTTCTAGAAGACAATTCTCTTGTCCTCCCAGAAGATTCCCAAATACCAGACTAATATCCTCAATTCTACAGATCTTTCTACTATCTTGGTTTCTCTCCTCTGTATGCTCTGCAGCTTATCAGTGTTCTTCTAAAACATGGTGTCCCGCACAGATTACAGATGTGGTCTGACCAGGGCCAAGTACAGTAGGACTATTTAGATTGTATCCCACTCACACCCCCAGATCTTTTGCAGATGAATTGCTACTTAGCCATGCCTTCTCCCTATTATATAGCATTTGTAAGGGTAATTTTCAAGCCAAGGGTAACACTTTACCTCTATCCCTATCAAATTTACTCTTATCAGATCTGACCCAGTGTTCTAGCCTCTTGAGATCAGCATGACTCTGTTCCCTGACATACTAGCTACTCCTCCTACCTTGTAGATTTAACAAGCTGTCCATCTCTAAGGTCCCTTGCAGTTTTCAGTCTGTGATTCTGTGATCCTCTACGGGGGCCTTGCAGGAATTCTATCAAGATAGGAAGATGTGGTATCATGGTACGAACCCTAAATTTGAAATCAGAAAACTCATGTTTGAGTCCCAACCAGCCGTTTCCTAGAACAACCTTGAGCAAGTTACCTCCCCATTTCTGAGCCTCAGTTTGCTAATCTGTAAATTGGGAACAATAATGTTTGTTCCATGTATCTCACAGCATTATTATGAAGATTAAATGAAAATGTGTGTAAAGCCCTTTGTAACCCCATAAAGAGGTTTTATAGAGTGTAAATCACTCTATAAAAAATAGCTATTACTATTGTATAGCTATCAAACCAGTTCTTTTTGTAACATCTAAGTCTAGTTCATTGGAAGTCCCTAAAATTATCTCCTTTCTCCTGGATTCCCCCCCACTCCCAGTATTGCATGTTGTAATACAAATCATATCAGTATACCTGCGGACTGCTTCTGTGCATAATTTTAAAGGTCTAATCATATAATATAATGAGCTCTCTATTCCACAATAAACTAAACATTATTCAATAAAGCATAACATTCATAGCAACATCCTTAATATATATATATATATATATATATATATATATATATATATATATATATATATCATAACACTCAGTATGTCATATGGCACATAGCATATATTATTGCATTCAGAAGTATTCCCAAAATACTTGTTTACACAATCGGGGGGTTCATCTCAGGCTAGGGTTTTCCCTAGCATGACACATTACACAGTGTATATGGTTGCATCCCCAAAATCAGGGAGTCCCAGGCTAGTGTCTTCCCTAGCACAACACGTCCTTAAAGGGTAGCAGAAAACATAACACCGTCTACCTCTAGGTTATTGTAAAAACAATCTCTTTAATCAATGCCAAGTATCCAAGTCCTTTTTCATCTTGACTTGAGGTTAACTTCCAAGTCCCATGGTTCTTCCTCTTTGGGCTAACCCCTCCCAACTCTCACCTGGATTCACACATAGGCAGCTCTCTGCTCCTCTTCTAGTTCTTGGCTCATAGGGACGGCTCCACTCTAAGCTTCTGCCTGACAGTGGGCTCCAAGTGCTCCTGCCCTCAGCATCTGCCTCTGGGAAAACAGTGCTCAACAGGGCAACAACACACATTACCAGCACCACCATCTCAATTCACCTCCAAAGTTCAGAGGCTCTGTGTTAACAGTTCAGTTCACTTTAATAGTTCTTAAAAGGGGCCTAAGCTAAGCCTCCTTCCTATGGACAGGTCTCTGCCGTACAGCTCTATTTGCTTTTACAGCTCAGAAACTCCTTCAGCAAGTCTGTGTCATCAAAGGTCTTCTCTTTGCTCTCAGAGGTCTCCTCCCCACTCTTAGAGGTTTCCTCTCCCCAGCTCTTTTGGTTTCCTTTCAGCTCAACACCCAAAGCTCATTCTTCTTCTTTGTCTCTTCTTCTCAATGCAGACAGCTCTCTTGATTCTGGCTCTCTTATTGGCCCCTCTCTCACACCACTGCCTCTCTTTATATACATTTCTAGTCAGCATCTGATTGGCTAAAACTCACATGCCAGTCTCTGATTAGGTAAAACTCAATACCCATGTCTGATTGGCTAGAACCCACATACCAGTCTCTGGTTGGCTAGAACTCAATGCACATGTCCAATTGACTAGAATTCAATACCCAAATCTGATTGGCTAAAACTTGATTCACAAATTAGTCTCTGATTGACTAGAATTCAATCCAGCAAAAAAAAAAAAATCCCACCTTGCTTGCCATTACACACATCTAGAACATCAGTGTAAAACTTTGAGATAGAACAATAATTATATTGTTTTCCATCCTATTGTCACGTCTTATGGATACAGCTCTGTAAATGAGAAAATTAGGAAATTGTTAACAATGTCCCATCTTCTATTTTTTTCTTAGGTTATGTTGACTTCCTCTGTAGCTAGAGAAGTTTCAAAATCATGAAATCCCAGAATATCAGGACAGGGAGGAATGTTAGAACAAAGAACACCAGAAGGAGTCTTAGAATGTAGCACACAGAATTCCAGAGCTGGGACAGCACCATGGACTATAGAACATAGAATGTCATGACTACAAGAGACTTCAGAACATAGAATGCAGAACATCAGAACTGGAAAGGACCTTAGAATATAGAACACAGAGTGTTAGAGGTAGAAGGGAGTATTTAGAGGACTTCTCCATTTCTTTTACTTTACAGGTGAGAAAAATGATAGAGTATTAGCTTCCCAGTCTTCTAGTCTTCTAACTTCTAGTCAGCACACTGTTTATTCTACTATACATAGTACAGTATTCTACTATACATAGTATAGTATTCTACTATACATAGTATAGTATTCTACTATACATAGTATAGTATTCTACTATACATAGTATAGTATTCTACTATACATAGTATAGTATTCTACTATACATATAATCTAAACAGATTTTCCTCTTTTGACCATGATCATTTTCCTCTTTTGACACATTTTATGTGTAGATTCAAAGTTTCTTTTTGTTTTCTACACAATGTATTCAATTCTAAGGGCCTTGTAAAAAAAAAAAAAGGAAAAAATTGTTTAGGGGATAAAATTGTTCTCCCTAAAGTTTCCTAACTCTCAGAGTTGAGCAAGGATGAGAGCTGTCCATTCAGGCAGCATTAGCTACACACTCATAGGAAGCAAAGAGGCTTGGTTCAATATAAATGTAAAAAAGTCGGAGACACTCCTGATTATCTGTTGTTTTGCATGAATAACTACAGCAGCTTGCAAATAGGGAGGATTTGGCAGAGGGACCCAAATTGCAAATCCTCTGCAGCAGCCTTACGCTCAGATTAAGTTCCTGTGAAATCTTTCTTCAGTCACTAATTTCACACTCCAGGGACAGAGCTGTGAACAGCTCATAGCATATAAATCTCATTTTCATAACAGTTTCCTTAACCCTCAGACATTCTCTTATGGCCCTTTCTCTATCTTTTAAAAATGAGAAAACATTTTAATTCCTTTAGCAGGAGAGTAGTGTTCTGGGTTTGTTTAATCATCTCGTTTATTTCACGTCTTTATAAACATCATGGGTCCGATTTTATTTCTGGCTCTTTGGAAAATCAACTGCAGCCAGGCAGCATGAAAAGATGTATTCGCTCTGTCCTTCTCATTTATTATTCCCCCATCTTTGCAACTTCCCAAAGAAAGGAAGTATTTTCTGCTTTCTATTATGAGCTAGGGGGGTGCTTGAAATGCCCAATTAAAAACAAATGTCCTATGCCTCCTGTTGGGATGCGGAATGTATTTTCTTTGCCAGGTGTCTGTAGGCAAAGGAGATAGTCATTCCATTGGGGAAGATGCATGATGGAATAGACATGACCACCTATGATCGTAGATCTGGAGGTGGAAGGATCCTCAGAGACCATTCAGTCTACTCCTTTATTTTATTGATGAAAAAACTGAGGCCCAGAGAGGTGAAGTGTCTTGCCTAAGGTTAGATATTTGGTAAGCAACAGAGCTAGTAATTATAACCAAGTCATCCACTCCAAATACATCCTTCTTTCCACTATGCCATACTATAAGGACCCTGAGGATCATTCATGTTCCTAGTCCTGAATCATAGGATTCCAAAAGGTCAAAGTTGGAAGGGACCCTAGAACTATCTTCATTCATCCCAGGCATGTTGAAGGTCAGGAAACTGAAGCAAAAGGATTTTCCAAGGTCACATAGCAAGTTAGAATAGAACCCAGCTCTTCAGAGAGAGGCAGTGCTGTGCAGTGGCAGGAAGCCTGGATCTGAGGTCAGAGGGCTTGGATTCAAAACCTGCTTCTGCTGCTTATTACCTTTGTGGCTACTCCCACTTTGGAAGACTAGCTGGTTTAGTTCTCACCTGAAACTCTAAGAAGCTGTAGTACACACAGCAGCTATATCCCAGTAAATCATCTTGGCAGATGGGCTAAACCAAGTTGAAGGTAACCAAACAGGCCTCAGACAACTCTATCTCACTTAAATTCAATTCATTCACAGGTCAAGACATCACCTCATTCCTTTAAACAAGCCTCTCAACCTACCTTGGCATCAGTTTCCTCATCTGTAAAATCATGGAATTGGACTAGATGACCCCAAAGGTCTTTTCTACCTCTAAATCTATTGATCCTAATTGCTAATGTTTATTCAATCATGAAATTTCTCCCACACTTGTGGCTCAAATGGGTTTGTGTTTGTGGTCATGAAGTGGATTGTTTCTGGGTCAACTAAGACTGTTCAAGAAATCTCAACCAAATGAAATACTGTCAGTGCAGAGAATATCTTGGTGTTTTGATTCACTAGTTTTAGAAATTTAATCATCAGGCTCTGATTTGAATTGGAGGTAGGGTGGTGTCTTTTTGTGGGGAGGAAAGAACCTTATTTTCTATATGCAGTTCAGGGCTGTTGTTTTTTAAGTCTAAAATCAGAGTAGGTCAGAAGGTCAAAATATGAGTTCTCTTGGTCTTTGATGTCCTCCCATTCTGATTTATCCTACAGTCCAATCCAAGGGTCTGATCTCTCTTGACAGTGGAGACTCAGGACTGGGTCAAGCTTCATTCAGGAGAGGTGACAGAGTCACAGCTGGTGAGACACAAGATAAAGGTTTGAGCAGAGGCTTCCATCCCCCCATGTATCCTCATTATGCCCTGTGAATTAAAATGAAGGGGTGAGCTAAAGTGTTGGTATTAGCTTCCCAGGCCCTGGATTCCTCACCCACTCCCCCTATCTCTGCCCATTTATGGGAGTCTACCTTGTTCCATTTTGCTCCAAAGCAGGGTCACCTCCCCTCAGGCATCCTTCCTAGTTAGATAAATTGAGTACCAGGAGGTTCCTTGTGTGAGGCTCTTTCAGATGAAACCTTAAAAAGCCAAGGTCCCCCCATAGTATCACTTTGTACACAGTAGAGGTCCAGAGGGGCATGCTTAGTATGAGGTGAGTCACTATCCAAGTAAGTATTTTGGAGGTCCAATCCACTTGCAAGCCTTCCAGGCAGAGTCTTTTTTAGAAAGAAAATATCCCTTCCACATAGGGACTTCCCTATCATGGTTTCAATATGTCGTGGGTTGGCATAAGAAATTAAATGGGTAATTTGGGTGAGTTTTGTAGAAGCCGAAGATGACACACAAAGGCCGGCAGACAACACAGAAAAAGTGTAGAAACTCAGAAATGAATAAAATGTATGTATAGTATTATGTAATATCAACCCAAGTTTTACAAGAAGGTACTATAAACACCCTATGAAGGAAAAAGAAAAAACTCAGAGTTCTTCTCTGGTACAAAGGGAGGGCCAAACATTTGCATGCAGATTTTCCAGATCTCAGGGACTCTGTGCCCCTAATCCCTGCCATGTGGAAGGGAGAACTATATATTTTTTAAACCTTGACACTGAGCATCAACACAGCCAGATAAATTTGTTAGTAGCTATTTTTATTTTAATAATTTAATTTCAATAACTTAGAATAGTTTTTCAGTGAGTCCTCGTTGGACTTATTGTCCATTCCTTGTTATTCACTTTGCTCCCATGTTGTCTTAGCTAGATACACTTTCTGCTGCTGCTACTTTTTTCCCTTTGCTTTATTTCATGAAGGCCTTTCCCTGATTTCTTCATGTTCCTCATGCTCACCAGGCTTAATTTCTTTATGGTATTCCATCACAGAATGCATTATAATTTATTTAACCATCTCCCACTGTTGGACATTTAGTTGTTCCTGAGATTTTTGAAATTTACATATAATGTTACTATAAAAATCTTTGATAGACCTTTTTAAAAAAATAGCTTTCAGTATTTATTCTCAGTGATGGAATCAGTGGGTCAATTCAGAAAGAATCTTTGTAGTGCTAGACAGGTTTCTCAGTCTGATCATAGTCACACAAAAATTCAGTAAAGTAGCTATATGTTTTGTTTCTGTATTACCAAACTCTCAGATAAATTGGAAATATCTAGAAGCATGGTGAGGTCAGATCAGAAGACCTAGGTTTAAGTCCTGGCCTTCTACTTACAGGCTCCATGATGACCACGCACAAATCACTTACCCTTTCTGATCCCCACCTTCCTCATCTGTAAGATGAGGTGGCATGCTTAGGAAGACCAGAGTTCAAGTCTCATCTCTGACACATACTATGCGACCTGGGCAAATCACAGCCTCTCAGGGGCCCTGGGAAATTCTCCAAGACTACGTGTTGCAAAGCAGTTGCCCATCTGCATTGGGAGAGGAAATTGCTTCACTAGTGATTTCCTTCACCGGTGAGATCATAGTTCTGAACCCTTGTTCCCCCCAACACAAAATGAATTTAGTAGTCCTTGTACTTCCAGCCTCATAGGGCTGATGGGAAGAAAGCACTTTGTAAAGCACAGTTGAAATGTAAATGAATCATAAGGGTATCTTCCAATTTTCTCCTTAATCGTTAACTTCCAAGGTCTTAAACTTCCAAGGAAACATAGGAGTTACTTAGCCTAGTCTGAAAACAGTAAGCAAACTGAGGGCCACAGAGAACTAACTTTTTCATTCATTAGGTTATAATTAGCAAAATTGAGGTTTAACTCTGAGAATTCTGACTTTCAAACTAAATGCACCTAGAGCTGGAAGTGGGGGAAGAGAAGGGAATAAGCACTTATTCAGAGCCTGGTGAAGGACAATTTGGAAGAAAAGCAATAACGCTAAAAGAAAGCATGATTTCCATACAAGCAAAACCACATTGATCTTGAAGACAGGATGGGTAGAGACGACTTAGGGATTATAGGTCTCTCAGAAAAATACAAGCCAAAAAGTCAGAACATCATAACACAAGAAATAATACAAGAAAACGTCCAAGAATTTTTTAACACAAATAGCAAAGTGATAATTGAAAGAATTCACAGATTGCCTCCAGAAAAATTAAAAACCCCTATATCACAATTTCCAAGCCCCATATTGAAGTTGTTAAATTTAACCACTGACAAACAACAAATTCTACAATCGACTAGGGAAAAGATCTTCAAATATCATGGACAGGAAATCTGAACAGCACAAAGACTATTCTGCACCCACTAGATACTTCAGGAAGGAATGGATTAATATGCTTCAAAGAGCAAAGGATGGTAAGACAAACCAAGGTGACCATCCTGCAAATCTGAGCCTTCCATTATTGGGAAAAGATATTCAGTTTAAAAAGGAAGCATTTGAAATATTACTAGAAAAAAGTTATTTGCTTTTCAAACACCCCGGACAACAGATAAACAGGAAATATAAACAAACACTGCAACCAAGGACAACAACAATCACAAAGTGAGAGCAGAGACCATTAAAAGATTTCTTTCTAAATGAGCACAGGGAGGCAAGAGTGAAAGTAGAACTCAAATACAAGTGACCAGGAAGAAACAGGCCTGAAATATGGTCTAAATCTCAAAATCAAGTGTTAAAAGGAAAGAAGAAAAAGAAAGAATGAAGAATCACAATTTTGATTATAAAATCTCCAAGATGGCAGAAATGTCAATTCTTGTAGATGTGTTTTTGAGAAAGAAAGAAGGAAAGGGAGAGGGAAAAAGAGAAAAAGGAAAAAGCCCACAGGAAAATGGGAGAGAATGTTTCACAGTTTCCACAGTTTCTTCCTCTGTGAAAAGATCTAAGATTCATTTGCTTATTTATTCAACAACCATTAAGTGCCTACTGTATATACAGAGATTACATACAGTGCTACTGAATTCCACAATTCAGTTGAATGCATTTCTAGATTATCTCACGCAGAAAGGAATTAAGGGATAAAAGAAGTTCCAATAAGACACAAACTCTGTCCTCATAATGTTTACAGTTTAGTAGTCCCTTCCAGTATGGCACATTTCAATAGATTGTGTACCCAGGGAATTTTTTTAAAAAGGTGAACATTTATTGAATATTAAATCATAAAAGACAATTTTAAATTTATCAAAAATAAAGAAACTAAAATTTAAGATGCTAGGCATAATTTAAAAATCCATACTTTTAAACTAAAAGACTAAAAATTGCAATTAAATTAGAGCTGAAAGCCACTTTTGGGGATGATACTGGGGTGTGCATGCCTCTGTTTCCAGATCTGACTTTTTATATTCTTTGTTCTAAAGCTCCAAGCTGAACAGTCTGTGCTCTAACGTACCTACTGGTTCTAACATTCGATGTCCTGTATTCTGAAAGTTTTCCCAGATTCAGCCTTCTCTGTTCTAAGGGCCATTCCAGCTTTGACAGTCTAATGTCTGAGGTCACTTGAGATAATACATAAAGGGCTTTGCAAACCTTAAAGCACTGTATAAATGTCAGTTCTTATTGTATTCTACTATTAAGATATCTTCTAGGCCTGACATTCTACAGCCTATGTTCTAAGGTTGCTTCCAGTGGCTATTTTGGTTTTATGTTTCTAAAATGTTCATGTGAATTTATTTTGTTTAACGAGAAATTAACATGTGATTGAATATGGAGGGGGATTGTTTGAGATATGGATGGGGCAGAATTTAAAATATAGGTACTATGTAAACATGCTTTATGCGCTAAATGAGACCAAATGAAATCATGAATGAGAGAGCACATTGGAAATGTCAAGTACTTTACCAATGTCAGGTATTATTAGGATATTCATTCCTTTTTAAAATTAGATTTTCTGTTGGGAACCTCAGTCTCTAATAAGAAGAAAAACTCATATATTTAGGTAACAGGTTTTACCTAAATTTTCCCAGTTATCTAACACTGTACCTAAATCTTTGCTCTGTTAGAGGGCATGGCTGATAAATTTTAATGTTCCTGCTATTAGCAGTGGTTAGAGAACAATGTCACAGCAAGTAGTCAGTTATAGCACTGTATTTACCACTAAGCCTCATGATGACTGGAGGGAGGAGGGGGATATTGGGGGGGTGAAGGTGGGTTCTAAGGAACCCTTTCTATTCATTCTGCCACCATTTTAATTCAGGCCCAGACTATTGCCCAATAGGACCATTTTTTTCTCAACTAATCTCCTTGTCTCTAATCTCTCTCTTCCCACCTTTCCTGTCAATTTAGCTAGTCATTTCGTGTAGTTGTTGTTCATCCTTCGTTTTCAGAGGACCAATGACATTGCAGGGTGATGTCTTGACTTGCGTGTGAATTGGATTTGAGTGAGGCAGAGTTGCACAATTTAAAACATGAAATGAAACTTATTGCCAGTAAAATGACATCAATTCAGTTGAATGCATTCCTGAATTACCTCACATAGAAAATTGCTTCATTCTCCTATCCATTTTGCACTATGAAAGAAATAACTCTTAATTAAGTTAGTATTTGTGGATGGGGTGTTCCGGGAGGCCTAGCATGTCTGGTGCAAGGGCTTGCTGAGCTTTTTTCAGGACTGCCCATCCAGCTTTGATGTCCTCCTGCCACCCAACTCTCACTCATGGCTGCAAGAAGCTATAGCATGTACAGTGGCCACACCCCAGTAAACCATCTAGGTAGATGGGCTAAATGTGGTTGAAGGTAACCAATAGATCATTGATGAGTAAGGGGGATGTTTACCTAAGCATGTGAAGACTTCCCCAAAGTAGAATGGACGAATGAGAACAATTGCTTCCAGTGGCCATGAAGGCAGCCAAAACAGGCATTGTGGAACACTTAGAGTTTTGTCAGACATCAAATGCTCCAAGGTTATCCAGGTCATCACCAGTCACCCTAACTTTTGTCCTGCCACTGATCTTTGACAACTCTTTGACATCTCTTGATTACAGAGGTGATCACTTCACTCTCCTCAAAACTCTTGGATTGTTCCCCATTACTTATCCAGTAAAGTCACTGCCCCTCAGTGTGTGAACCCCATGCCCAAGGAATGATTCTCTTATCTACTCAGAACACAGGCTGTTTGAGCTGAGGAAGACATTAGAAAATAGAATTATAGAATGTAAGAACTGGAAAGAACCTTATAATATGAAATGTTATTAGAAGGGAACTTAGAAATCCTCCTGTTCAATGATTTCATTTTACAGATGAGGTAAAGGAAGCCCAGAAAAGGTTGATTGACTTTTCTAATGTTCCACTGGTTGCAAATAAAGTCTTGGCTCCATATTCCCAGGTTAATCCTCTTTCTGGCATGCTGTATTGTCATTCTCCCATATCAAGGGCCTAGAGGTACTAAAGGAAGAGGAAACACAATGACAAAGGCATTTAACCCCATTTTTCCAGCACCCCAGTATCATTAGAGCTTCAGAATTGACCAGCTAGCTCTGACCAATATGTCCTCTAGCCTGAGATTCTGCCTTGAACAATGATGCCAAGTTTTTATTGTATGCCTCTTACATACCTGGCTCTGTTCTCATTTGAGCCTTACAATAACCCTGGGAAGCAGGTGCTACTAATAATCCCCTTTTATAGTTGAAGAAACTGAAGCAGACAGAGGGTAAGTGGCTTTCCTAGGGTCATATAGCTAGTAAGTGCCTGAGGCTGCATTTGAACCCTGGTCTCCCTGACTTCAGGCCCAGAGCTCTATCCACTGGACTTCCTAGGTGCCTCATATAGGAAATCTTGACTCTACTATTTGTTGACTATGTGATCTAAAGGTAAGTCACTTCCTCTCCCTTAGTGTCAGTTCCCTCATCTCTAAAATGAGGAGAATTTATGCCACTTTAGACCTACCATGGGGCAGGTTGGGTGGCACATTGGATAGCGTGCCAGTTCTGAAGTCAGGAAGACTCATCTTTCTGAGTTCAAATCCAAACTTCAGACACATGCTAGCTCTGTGTGTGTGTGTGTGTGTGTGAGTGACCCTATGTAAATCACTTAACCCCACTGACCTCAGTTTCTTCATTTATAAATTGAGAAGGAATAGGAAATGACAAATCACTCCAGTATCTCTGCTACGAAAACTCCAAATGAGTTGGATGTGACTGTAAATAAGTGAACCACAACAATGGGGTCATGAAGAGTCAGCCACGACTGAAATGACTAACACCAAGACCTACCACTCAGAGTTCTCCTAAGGAATAACTGACATAACAAGTGTGAAAGCGCTGCACGCTGTAAGTTACTATGTAAATATTACTAGTAGTTGTTATTACTTGGAGAGATAAGGGATATACAAATGACTGGGTGATTCAGGACTGTATATAGTCATGCCTCGAATGGTGTCCACTGGGAATCTAGGTGGTATGCAATGGAATGATAGAGCCCTAGCCCTGAGGTCAGATCTTCTGGCATTATGACCTTGAGTCAGTCAGTCAACAGGCATAGATTAAGCACTTAATTTTGTGCCAGCCACGGATGCTAAGCCCAAGGGATGCCAAAACAGGCAACAACACAGTCTTCACCTTCAAGGAGCACACGTCATAATGGGGGAGACAACATGCAAATAATGATTTACATTTAAGCTATAGATAGTATAAATAGAATGTAATTTCAAAGTGAAAGCATGAGAAGGGGGATAGAGGAGGGGGACTGAGAAAAACTTCTTGCAGAAGGTAAGATTTGAGCTGAGTGTTAGAGGAGGCCATGGAAGCCAGTTGGCAAGGGTGGAGAGGAAAAGCTTTCCAGGAATGGGAGACAGCCAGTGAAAAGGAATCAGGAAATGGAATGTCATGTGTGAGGAACAGTAAGGAAGCCAGTGTCCCCCCATCCCAGAGTATGTGGAAGTGAGGTGTAAGAAGGCTGGAAAGGTTGGAAGGGGCCAGGTTGTAGAGGGCTTTCAAAGCCAAACAGAGAGTGTTCTATGTGATACTCGAGATAATAAGGAGCCAATGCAATTTTTTAAGTAGGGGAATGATATGGTCAGACCTGAGCTTTAGAAAGGTCATTTTGGCATCTGACTGGAGGATGGTAAGATTAAGATCAAGCCTGTATCATTTTTTCAATTGATCCTACTTATGAGTAATTGATTTTGTCCCGTAACTGCTTAAATCATGGTTCTTTGTCTCCGAACTTAATTCAGAGTTCAGCTGGCCTGTAATGGGTTAAGTTTAGAAACCCAGCTCTCCTGTTCAAGGAATTTAACTGACTTTGGAGAATGCAAGTGAACAGAAAGGAGTTGACCTACCATCTTTAATCCACTGTGCTATCCTTCAGGGATGTTTGGTTTGCTGTCCAAAAGTCTGGGCTGCTATCTTGCACCTGGACTCAAATAATGAGTACTTCATCCCACAAATGAATTGGGGGATCATTTCTATCCCCCAATGCTATACTTTCAACCAATTGTGTTACATTCATTCCTTGCACCTCATCTCTGTTACTAGTCATGTTCTTCTCAATCCCATGATTTCATATACCCTGTTCTGTTCTTTTTCCTGTACTCCCCAAAACCTATGAAAAGGGAACTGGCCTTTTGCCCCGGGTCTTGGGCATAAATAGGAGCGATCCACTGACTCATTTATTGACAGGTAGCACACCCCTGCTAATAAATATTTGGAGATCTGCCTCAGTTTACCCTTTTGTTAAGTTCCAGTTGCATCAATGGATTGTCATGAGAAGAGACTTATAAGAGAGGGACTAACCAGAAAGCTATTGCAATAGCCTAGACATGAGGGAATGAGAGCCTGTACTGGATTGGTAACTGTATAAATGGAGAGAAGGGGATATATATATATATATATATATATATATATATATACACATACACACACATATATATGTACATACACATATATATTTGTATATATATTTGCAAGATGTGAAAGTTGAAACAATGAGATTTAACAACAGATTCAATATATGGAGTGAGTGGAAGTGAGGAGTCAGGGATGAGAGTATAGGGACAAGCCTGGGTGAAATTGGGTGGGAGCATCTTGGGGAAGTGATGAGTTCAGTTTTGGACATGCTGAGTTGAAGATGCCTATGGGACATTCAATTTGAGATATCTGAAAGTTGACATTTGACTAGTGCTCAAGAGAGAAACTAGGTCTAAATATGTAGATCAGAAAACACATGAATAGAAATGATAACTGAAACTGAGGTAGCTGATGAGATCACTGAGGACGAGAGAAGGAAAGGCCCCAGAAAACCTTGGAGGACACCCACAGTTAGTGGACATACTCTCCTATTCAAGAAAGGAGACTCAGATGGAGTGTCAGACTGAGAGGAGGAGAGCCCGGAGAAAGCCATGATATGAAAAACCTAGAGAGGAGAAGGGATCCAGGAGAAGTGGGTTGTTGGCAGTACCAGACACTTCACAGAGGTTCAATGACACAAGTACTTACCGTTTGCCAGGCGTTGGGGTCAAGAAGGATGAAAACTGAGGAAGGCTATTAAGAGAACACAGGTAACTTTGGAAAAAGCTGTTTCCATTGTGTGAGGAAATCAAAAGCCAGATTGGAGAGTTAGGAAGAGAGTGAGAGGAGACGAGGCACCCGGTAGGATGGGGTCCCCTACAAACCTCTGTTTCCCCGATCCTTAGATAAAACACTCACTTGTTTCAACCATCTTCATTAGCTAGCGTCCTCTCCTTCCTTTCATGGCTAAATTCCTTCAGAAAGCAACTGCGCTGAAACTTATCACCTTTGATAAGGGGAGTTTGAGGATGCTGGGTTGTTGAATGATTGGCTTAGGGTCACACAACCAGTGTGGGATAGAGATGCATGACTTGAATCCGGGTTTATCTGACTCTAAATCCAGCTCTAGTTACTACACCATGCTGCCTTCCCTTTCCTCATCTCTAAAATGGGGACAATGCTAGCATTACTGCCTCGGTATGAAAAGCACTGGTAAGGAGAGTGCTAGAGAAATGTGAGGCTGATAAAAAATCCATGGCACCTTCTGAAATAGGGACTTCCCCATGTTTGCTGAGGTAGTGATGACTATCCCTACTGAGTATAGCTACTGAGGCTTAAGGTCAGTAGAAAAGGATGAGTAAGGAACTGGGGAGGGGGCATTGTTTACAAGTGAGGGTGGGACCCATTTCTGAGATACCAGGTAGACAGTTCACCCAGCTCATTTTCTCCTAGGGACATGTGTCTTTAGGCTCGTGGCTGAAACTCAGTATGGAACCGCTGAAAGCCATTAGCTTGTAACTGAGAATGTACAATACAGATAAGGGCCCCCAGGTCACATCAGAGATGGGTCTTGATAGCCTTGTTTTACCCATGAAATCCCAGCCGCTTGACTCACAGCTGTGAGTGGGCAATTTGTTGTTCAGAAGGGCATCACTCATTGGTGCCCCAGAAGGAGGCTGGACTGCATAGTCCTTGGAATGAAGAGATATCAAGTGTTTAACCCCATGATGCTTTTCCAAATAGTGGCAAATTAATATTCTTCTGATTAGTGGTTCTTAATTTTCCAGCAATTCTCAAGATCCTTGTTTTTAGAGGCAGCTTACTTAGAGACAAAAATCATCTGCCCCCTAAAGCCATATTCATCACTAAATTAATGTTAACTAAATAGCAACAGGAAACCTGAGAATCTGTAGAGAAGATACTATTATACCCAGAGAAGAAAGATGCTCTTGGTTTAGAGAAGGAAGAAGTCTGGTCCTCTTGCCCTCTAGTCAAAACATTCCATGGCTCCCTATTGTTGACCAAAGGATAAATTTTGAGCTATTTCCCTTCAATTGAATTAACATTTATGTAGCTCCTACTATATGAAAGGCACTGTGAATGGATGCTAAGGATAAGAAGATGAAACATGAAAGAGTCCCAGCCCTCAAGGAGCTTATAGTCTATTACACAAGTAAGTATGCTACAAAGTAAAATGTCATAAGGAGAGTAAGCCAAAGTACTATGAAAAATCTGACAATAGGGATTGTTTTCAACTTGGAATGGAGGAAGACGTAAGGAAGGCTTCATGGAAGAAATGGCATCTGAGCCGGGCCTAGAAGGAAGAGAGAAAATTCAATAAACTAGGGGCAAGTAGGTCGTACAGTGAATAGAGCACCAGCTCTGGAGTCAGGACGACCTGAGTTTAAATCCAGCCTCAGACACTTAACACTTACTAGCTGTGTGACCTTGGGCAAGTCACTTAACCCCAATTGCCCTGCCTTCCTCCCCTCAAAAAAAATTCAACAAACAGAAATGGTGAGGAGTCCATTTTGGTTTGAGCTAAGATATGATATGGGCGAGGTTAGAATGAGAATGAGGGCCATAGATTCATCTAGTTTGGATAAAAATGTAGAATCTGTAAAGGTTCATGTAAGAGAAATCATTGGATAGTTTGGAGCCAGATTGTAGAAGGTCTTGAATACCATGGCCAAGAGTTTAAAGTTTGTTCAGTAGGCTAGGCAGTGCAGTGGATAAAGTTATGGACCTAGAAGCTATTTGTATTCAGAAGTCCTGAGTTCAAATCAGTTTCAAACTCTTAACTAGCTTTATGATCCTGAGCAAGTCACTTAAACTCTGTATTCCTAAGTTTCTTAACTTACAAAATGGGAATAATAATAACACATACACCCCCCCTGTTTGTTATAAGGATAAAAAGATATAATATTTACAAACCTTAAAGTACTATATAAGTGTTGACTATTATTTGGCAATGGGGTGCCTCCTGAAGGTTTTTTATCTTGGAGTGGGTGGGGGAAGTGCTAGGTTTTTTGTTTTGATTTGAAGTAAAAACATGTCTTTATCCAAATCAGATATTAGGAAGATGACTCAGATGATGGTGTTAGAAAGATGTTAGATGTTTTAATAGTCCAGGGAAAAAAAGATGGAGATTGAACTAGGGAATGGGGAGAAGGGCCCAGGTCTGAGGGAGATTTCAAACATAAAGATGAGGCTTGACTACTGATTGGATGTGTGAGGGACGGACAGGACACATCCTACGATTTAAAGCCCTCTAAAGCATGACTTTTCACCTGCCTTATCTCCTAATATTCCCCTCTGTATACTGACTGACTCACTGACCTCCCACAGTTGGCTGGCTTTTCAGCATTCTTCCAGGGTCATGTCATAGACTCAAAGGCACTAAAATGTCAGCAATGCTTCTGCTACCAGGTTTCTTTTCAACAAGAACTGTGAAGATCACATAAGCCAAGGTTTATCCTCTGGGGAGAAAGGATACAAACTTTGAGAACAGTGTTTGGTTCTCCATACCTTGGAACTAAGGGAACATCTATCAAAGGGACAATGGTATAAGTCAACAAGCAATTAATTATTAAGTGCATGCTAGAATGAATGAAGCCTCACCTGCACAGGCATTTATTTAACTGTGTCTTATAGCCTCCAGAGAATGCTAGAATCTCAGAGTTGGAAGGAGCCCAGCAGGTCACTGAGTCTTGCCCCTACCTCATGCATGGGTCTGACTGTAAGTGGAGATGGGGTATAGAGGAAAGGGCAAACATTGGAAGTGAGGTGACTGGGGTTCCAGGCTCTTCTGTGCCACTGGCTCCCCAGATGGATGTTCTAAATAGGTTCTTAATTAAAAGTTTGCTGACTGGTGAATCCTGCCCTTAGTTATATCTGTGGAAGATTAGCTGTTGTCAAGGAGTTTATAACCTGGCTAGGGCAGCTGCCTTTAGAATCAGGACACTAGAGATTTAGACTCAGCATGGTCAATTACTAATTCTATCACCTAATTAAGTCATTTCTCTCTAAGTATTAGTTTTCCCTATCTACAGAATGAGGGACTTGGGCTAGATGATCTCTGAGTTCCCTTTTATGACAAATGAGGCACATACTCTTCATGAAAGAGTTTGTACATAGCCTCTCCCAGGTTGCAGTTTTAGTGCCTTGGATTTTTAACTTGGTCCAAAGGAGCTCCAGAATACTATGAGGTTCCTGTCAGGGTTCCCAGAGAGACACTGCAGCTCTGAGGGCCACAGCAGGTTTACTTGAGCCATTACCCCAGGACCCCATCCAAACACCATGTCAGAGGACCCCTGGAAATTCTTCCTTTGTGTAACTAGGGGGTTGAACCACATGGCCTCTAAAGTTCCTTCCAGTTCTGACATTCTCATGAAAAACACAGAGAATGCTTCAATGACCTCACATAATTGAAAAATCACTGCCCCTAAATAATTGTAAAAAAGCCCCTGGGCATTCTTTCTTGAGGATAGAAGAATGCTTGAAAACAGGCTTTACTAGCCTTATTCCCTGGTGAGACAAAAGCCTTGTTTTCCTGGAGGGCTTTTCAGAGTTGAGAGAACACAGCCAGCCTGCCTGCTCTTTGAGCTCTGGACACTGTTTTCCAGGTACCATCTCCTGGATTTGTGAGGCAATTTGCTCATTAAACAGGTATCTGGCATCAATTTTAGTGGTTCAGATGGGATTCTTAAAGCACGTTTTAGTGTTTGTTGGTTTCAGCCCATGAGCATTAGTGCTTTACTCGTCTAGGAGACCTGCTGATCCTGCCGCATTCTTGGACAAAATGGCCTCGTCTCCTGGAACAGTTTTTCAGCTGAGGGTGTCTCTGAAGAATTCTGGGGGGAGGGAACGAATACTGCAGATGACCATGGACTCAGGTGTGATTCAGAGCATCCCAAATGATCTTAGAGTTTAGAACTCATAAAATTATTAGAGATGGAGATTCAACCACAGAACACCCAATATCAGATCTAGAAGAGCCCTTGGGAATAAGTCAATTCACAAAACAATTCTTGAATGGCCGCTCTGTGTAACCGCACTCTGCTAAGCACAGGGGCAAATCAAAATGGCTCTTGTCCTCAAGAAGTTATGTTCTCCTAGGGGGATGGGGTGACTCAAGTCACCATCACATGGCAGTTTGATGAAAGAGAAAACACTGGCCAAGTATACTCTGGGAGGAAGGAGACCAAATCAGGACAAGAGCACAGAAGCAGAAGAATGCTAGAAATGAAAGTGTGTGCATGCATGTGTGCTTTCCCTGCTTGTCTTAGACCAGAGACAACCTTGTTTGGGTCATGAGCTCCTCTGGCAGTCTGGTGAAGCCTATATAACCCTTCTTGGAATAATGTTTTTAAATGCAGAAAATAAAACATATAGTAAAATATAGAGAGTTATAAAGGAAACCAATTATGTTGAAATACAATTATCAGAATGTTAAAAACAAAGCAAAATAAACAAGTTCACAGATTCCAAATTATGAACCCCTGTCTAAAATCCTCATCTGAGAGAAGAGGAAATTGAGGACCAGTGAAATGAAGAAGTAATTGGACCAAGACTAGAATCCAATTTAGGACTGTCTAATTCAACCTCCTTGAGGAGGCAGTCCACATTCACTTCTGAAAACTGTTTTAAAAGCATAGCCTCCTTTTGTTCTCTTAACTTGGTTCATGTTTTAAGAGATCTGAGCCCTCAGGAACCAATTTCTTTTTCCTCCAGATGCAGGCAGGATAAATAATTATTTTAATCCTGTGATGGGTTTTGGAGGTCAGACCCAGAATCCTGACACTGGATCAAGGGGCTTCTTCCATGCACACAATTGTCTCTGGGTTCCTGAGACATGTATGGAGTAGAGTTTATTCATTAATGTAAAAATTATGCTAAATGCGTATGGAAAGAATAGGAGGCATAGAGGCATAAAATATAAGCCTAAGTATCATGAAAAGTTCATTGTCTCTACATTAAGAGGACCTGGGTTTAAATATTGCCTTTGAGGTTTGCTATCTGTATGACTTTGAGCAAGTTACTTACCAACCCTGGGCATCAGCTTCCTCATCTATAAAATGAATGGCTTGACAAAATGGTCTCTGAGGTTCCTTCAGTAACAAGGATCTCAATGATGGTGATGTAAAGGCCCTGGAGTCAGAAGATGAGGGCTTATATCTGACTTTTACTGTCTGCTACTTTTATGACCCTGAGCAAAGCATTTAACCTCTTTAGCCTCAGTTTCCCCATTTGTAAAATGAGGGAATTGAACTAGTTGGCCTTTGAGATCCCTTCTAGATTGGATTCTCTGGTCCAGCCTGTACCAGAACCAGGAAAAAGCAGTGGAAGCCTTTGGTAATTCTTCCAGATTTGCATTAATTGTTTTTTGTTTAAATTCTCTCAAAAAAGTGGGAGAGAGATAATGTGGTAGCCCCACTGGCTCCATGACAATGGGTGGGGAAAGGTTTTAGAGTAATACATGAACTTGGCACATCATTCATAGAAAGCCTTGGCCATACATGTCACAACAGTTCCAGTCCTCCTGGAACACCACATTCACAAGTGCAATTTGCCAGAGTTTCTAATTACTGCAGTAAAAGGAAATACCATTTCCCCTTGGGCCACATTGGATGAAACTGGAAGCCGGCCTGTCATCTTATCCAGAGAGCTGCCATGCTTTAGAATCAATCAAAATGCCCAACCACCAGGAATGTATCCACACTCAGGGCTAAGTATACATGCATAGCTATTGTATTCAAGTTTTTCCTTGCTATCCCAGGACCCTCAGCAAATCATTCAACCTCTCTGACCCTCTGTTTTGTCTTCTGTAAAGCAGGGATACTCTTATTTGAACTACCTTCTACTCCAAGTTCTTGTGAGGAAGAGATTTTGCAAAGCAGAACTCAATAAAACACAGGGACCTATTAGTCGGATAAGAAACATTTATTAAGCATCTGTTACGTAAAGAGCACAACACTTATGTTCCCTGCCCTCAAAGACCCCATAATCTAGCGGGAAATGTAATTCACATAGATGGTACACATAATACCAGTTAGAATGTGATAAGTACATAAGGAAAAATCATAAGGCACAGGGGGAAAAGAACGGCCTTGCAATCAGAAAGAACAGACACATACTGTTAGGGGATGCTGGGAGATTCTCTTAACTACTCAGTGTACCCAGCCTGTCTCCACTTCAGGCAACTCTCAGTAAGTGGATGAACAAAATTTTTAAAAATCTGCATTAGTAGATCTCCTCACACTGGGAGTTCCCCAGACCTATCAAGTTGCAAGAATGATCCCCTCAAAATGTGTAAAAGGAGTACAAAGTTCTGGGAGATGAGGTCATAGGACAGTTCATTTTCAGATGGACAAGTGGGGCAGGCTTTCCCATTTGTATTTGACCACGGTCTTAAAAGGATGGATAGGATTTCAGCAGGTGATAAGGGCAGGGCAGGGGAGCATTCTCAGCCCAAGGAATAATGTAGGCACAATGGAAGTGGGGTAGTGAAGGGCATGATTAGGGGTTAATGAGTAGCCCAGTTTGGGAGCCAGTGGCATAGAAGATCCTGGAACCCAGGTTACCTGACTTCCTGTCCTGGCCTCTGTCGTCTACACCCCACCTCCACTCAAGAGTCAGACGCATGCATGAGGCAGGGACTAGGCAGGCTGACCTGTCAGATGGCCTCCGACTCTGAGGTTCTAGGATGCTCTGAAGGGGTTAGATGGGTCAAGACTCAGTTAGATGTAAGGTTTCTTTCATTCTAGCAAGCATTTAGTCATTAATTACCTGTTGACTTGCAGCCATTGTCCTTTTGACAGGATTCCCCTAATTCCAGAGTATGGAAAATCAAACACTCCCCTCGAGGTCTGTGTCCTTTCTCCCTAGAAGATAAACCTTGGTTTACGTGATCCTCACAGTTCTTGTTGAAAAGAAGCCCACTAGCAGAAGTATTGCTAACAATTTTGTGCCTTTGGGTCCATTACGTGACCCTGGAAGAACGCTGAAAAGCTAGCAAAAACTGTAAGAGTTCAGTCAGTCAGTCAACGGGCATTTAGTAAGCAGGGTTCCATCAAAAGCAATATGATAGCCTATAATTATGCATTGATATCAAAATCAATATGCAGACAATGTGATTAAAACACCAGGCGCCGCTGGCATCCAGACATGAGCTTTAATTGTGCCTGGGTCGAGGGTCTCCATGCCCTGTGTGTGAAGCAGTAGCTGGAGGACCCCCCCTTTCAAGGGAAATTAATTACACCCATGATTCCCAATCCCAGGGGCCTCTCTTCTTAACCTTCCTCTCTCGAATCCCAGCGTGGTCTGAAGAGCAGTGTTTAAACATATGGCGTGCGGGCATTGAACGCTCTCACTGCTGCGGCGGGTCACCCGCGGCTCGGGTGCCTCCTTGCCTCTGAATGATTTTGTTATCTTGCCTGGTCTACACAGATTGCAGCCAATGAAGAAAAGGTCCTAATTTGTCAGCTCTTGGGGGGGTGGGAGGAGGGGAAGTGTTTACTGCCAGAGGGAAAAGAAAAGGGGGGAACAAGGGGGGATTAGCTAGTTCATTTTGTCGATCTGACATGTTGCTTCTTTTCAGATATGCCCTGAAAGGAGGATGGCCCAGAGCCATGCATTCCTGATTAGAGATGGAAGGCGGATAAAGAAAGAAGGAAAGGGGTGAATGTGGGGGGTTTAGGCAGCGGCCACAAAGCTTGCTTAGCCTAGCGGTTCTCAGTCATTGGCAAGGCTGGATGAAGAGATGTATTTTTCAGGGGGTGGGTTCTCACTCCTGGCTTCCGACAGCGAGACATGGTGCTAGTTGTCAGAATTCAGGGCTGGCGAGGCTCTGAATGGAGTCACTGATGAGTATATCTGGAAAAGGGGCCGGAAAAGCAGTCAGCCACCCACCCCCTCCCTCCCTGTGCCCAGGATTGAAGAGTCACCGCGGTGCAGGTGTGCCAACAAGCCTTAGGGACCAGCTTCCCCCTGGAAGCAGACACCAGTTGGGGAAAGGGCCAAGCCAGTCATTTTCTTTTGCTTTTTTAAGAGAACAAACCAATAAGGGAATCGGAAAAAAAAAAATTAGGCTCCTGTTCCTAGACAGGGTGAGGAGACGGGCGGCAAAGGAAGCCAAAGTGAATGGGAGGGGGAAGGGGGAAAGGTTGGAAATGAATATATCACCAGCAGGTGCCGATAAGGACTTTCCTTGCAGTTAATAAAATAACAGGAGAGAAGTGATGGAGGAACACCACATTTGGAAGCCGCTGTTGCTCAAGTCACGTGAGGTCTCTTAGGAGAGGGAGTTTGGGATTAAGTCAGAATTAAAATGGGCTTGGCTTTTATAGTGTGCCCGTTTCTGCCCCTCTTTCTGCAGCAGATGGTTTTGCTGGGATTCCAAAATTTCTAGCCCTCACAGGAGGCCTTTTTTCCTGTTTTGAATGACTTCATGTGAAAACCAATGTCTTTTTTCCAGCACCATAGTCATCTGAGATGATGTGTACCCCAAACCGGGTTTTTAATAATATGTCAATCACATTTGTGCACATGTATAGGTTATGTATAGTGACTATTTGGTCTCTAGTATCTCCTCTATGGTCGCTGTCAGGGGTTGCCGGGAAGGCATAATGACCTGAGAGTCAGTTTATCTGAATTCTGGTCTCAGCTCTGATTGGCTATGTGACTTTGGGCAAAGAAGTCAATTAACCCCAGTTTCTTACTTGTAAAATGAAGGTGTTGAGGTAGGCAATCTTTAAGGTCCTCTCCAGGGTTAATAGCATTCTATTTTCTCTCATCTAAGACCCTTCTAAGTACTAAGATCTAAGCTCCGACATTTTATGTTCCGAGTCCTACTGTCCTTTCCTACTCTGCCATTCTGTTTCTTTGTATTCCAAATCCTAATGCACTAGGTTATTGCCTTGGGTTACTTTCACTGGGCTCTGGTTGGAATGAAGGCAGGGAGGGATGGGGGGAAGGGAGAAAGGGAGGAGCCATGGGAGAAGCATTTGGCAGGATTGAGATTGTGAAGGGAGCCAGTGATGCTTGAATTTGGTCTGTCAGTCTTGACATCAGATGTCTCCACAGCAAAGTAGGAGACTCAGTCATGTGTCATCCCTGGTGATATCCATCTTTTAATAAGTCTAGTAAGAAAAACAAAAATGTATTCTGGTTAATTTGGGGCTCATCAACTTTCAAAAACATTTCTCATTTGTATTACCATCTTATGCCATATGATACACCAGGACTTACTTAAAATTGCAGGTCACGGAAACCCCATGGACTTGTTAAATTTTAGACTCCAGGTTAAAGTGTGTTGTGATAAATTCTTTTTTCTTGCCTTGGCTACGTCCTTGATAGGGTCAATTAGGCAATTTCCTATTGCTATTGTCTCCCTATTGTCCCCATGTTCTGCCTCCATGATGAGGCAGTACTGTTCAACCCAAGCCAATGTTCGCAGGCTGCATTAAGCTAGCAAGGTGCAAAGCCAAGCCCTATTAAATGGGGAAAGTTGTTGTCTTGTCCAGGAGATGGGTAGCTTATGGTTTTGTTTTCTGTCATTCTATGCTAATTAGAGCAGGTGTTTTAGTTGCTTCTCTTCAGCACTGACAAAAAAAAAATGATCCCTTTTGTTCCCAGGAAGTATGTGAGAGAGCATCAAGTACATACCAGACATACCTGCAAATCTCTCTGTTTAAGAGTAAAGCACATTTTAAAGGGAGAAAGATGTTTATGTGACTTCAGTCTAGTGGTACAGAATTGCAGTTAGCTACTCTGAACAAGCCAGACAGGCAAGCGAGGGCCAAACACAGAGGACTATGAATTCTGACCCAGCTTCTGCCCTCTATTCCCACACTAAAGTCAGAGCAGCTCATTAGGGCTTGGGAGGACAGTAGTTCTGAGCAATGTGAAGAGACAGCCATCTCTTGCCCATACTTGGGCTTTCCGTATAAAGTTGGTGTTTGTAAGGCTAGACCATTTTATAGCTGTTGTATGGCTAATTCTCTTGGAAGGAGGGAGAGATAATAAGCCAGGCAAGACCTCTTCATGGCAAAATAATACAGCTTTGGGGGAAGTGTTCCCAAGTGTCTTTCCCTGTTAGTTTGTTTTCCCTTGTGAGGTTTGTGTCCAGGCGCAAGTCTTGCGTGCCAAGTCATGCTGAAGGCTGCCTAAAGTTTTTTTTCTTATTTTAATTAAACTATATATATTTTTTATTCTGAACTTTAAAAAAGCAATGGAAAAAAACACATTTTCAGTTTCTAACTCTTGCTTCATTTCTTACAATGTAGTCATATAGTCCTTGTAGAAAATCATGTTTCCCTTTGACTCTCTTGCTTACAGAGTTTCCTTTGGATTTTGGGGTATCTCAGGATTTATGATGATTCTTTAAAGTGATTGGTGCCTTCTTCTGTTTACTTATCTCTCCATCTCTCCCCATCTGAATTGGGGCTTTGTACCAGTTAGAGAGAGGTCTATGCTCTGCCCCATAGTGAGTTCTTTATTAGAGTATCTCAGCCCTACTGGTCTCAATATGGGTCTATTGATCTCCATTTCCTGGGAGTGTGTCAACAATGCAGCGATTTCCAACATTTTTTGTTCCTTTCACCCTTTTCAAAAAACTGCTTTCAGGGAGTGTTATGATTCTTAAATTGTTTCTCTTAGATCTATTTTCCAGGTCAATTGTTTTGATAGCATTTTCTTCTACTTTCTCATTATTTTGACTTTGTTCTAATATTTCTTGTTGTGAACTCTTAGTATAACTTAATATACTACTTATAGTACTCTCCAATTATTTATTGCTTAAGGCACTATCAAAGCTTTTCTAGCACAAACACCTTGGACCATAGTCATGAACCCACAAGGAGTTCCCAAATCACTTTTAATGGGAACCATTCATCTACATCAAGAATACTAGTAGGCTTTAGGGCCCTCTGGGTCTTTAAGGTTGAGAGTTCTGATACTTTGAGGCCTTTTGTAGCATCTGGAATGTCCAGATCTGAGTGTAACCATATCCAGAGTGGTTGCTACAGCTTCCAAATGAGCTAACATATGTCAATGCTTTGAGGGTTATGGAAATGCTATCTATTATTCTTTATATGCAATGAATTATTGTTTGCATAAATATAAAAGTAATTAATAAATTTAGTATATAAATAATAGTCATTGTAGCATGAGAGGGAGCAGGAAACTGCCCTCTGCCAAAAAATATAAATTCAAGTCTCACTTCTGACATATACTGACTGTATGACATTAAGCAAGTTACTTAAAATCCCAGTGCCACACACAGCTTTCTAAGACTATAAATTGCAGCCCAGGTGCTAATCTGTACCTGTAAAGGACATTTTCTTATTGGGAGCTCCCTTCACCAATGAAATCATGATTTGTCCCCCCCCTTCATTCTGTCCTATCCTCCTCCTCCCCCTCATTGAAATCCACAGTTCTGTCTGTTTTAAGCAAAGCACCCCCCCACCTCAGCCCCAATAACAACAATCTTGTGGAGAAGGTAGTGCAAGTATTATTATACCTATTTTAGAGATGAAGAAACTGAGGCTCAGATTATCACCCAGATAATGAACATTCAAGCCAGAAATCAAATCATGGTTTTATGGTCATCAAATCCTGTGTTCTTTGCTATATTAGAACAACTGGTGATCTTTTGCATGTGAACAGTAATGCCAGAGTACATTGCAGAATTTGAAAGATTCTGGCTTAAATATACTTGGAAGAACATTGAAATTGAAGTTCCAGTTTCAGCTCTGCCACTTACTGCCAATGATCGAATCTTGGACAAGTCAGTGCTTCTCTCTGAGCCTCAGTTTCCCCTTTTGTAACATGGCCATAATAATAGTAATAACTCCTTGCTTACACGTGTGACCGAGGTTTCTCTGAGGAGCTTATCTGATAGAGGGTGGGTGGAACTAGAGAACAGAGTCTCAACCCACATCTCGCAGAGGTGAGGAAAGTGTTTTGTGAATCTTAAAATTACTATGCAAATGTGAGCTGGGAGTCCTTTCATTTGTAGGCACTCTATTTCATGGCTCAAATTTATTTTTTACCTTAATAAAACATGCCTAGTAGGAAAAGAAAAGTTAAAAGTAAAAAATCAATAATTTCATCTTGTCTGTAACATTCTATGTGCATTTCATCTCTCACTGTGGAATAGTTTCTAATTTTCTTTTTCCATCATTTTGACTTTTATGACTTGCACATAGTAGGAATTAAGTAAATATTAGTTGAGTGAATTAGTTTCTTTCCAAACTAACTTAGCTTATTCCTGACCTTTCAGAAGAATGAATCACTCAATATCCTTGTGATGTGAATTTGGTCCCTTCATTCCCTATCAGATAAACCTAGCAATGCCTCTTCTGAGAAATCATTATACCTCGGGAATTCCTTTGAAAATTGAGAGGAAGAAGGTTCTTATACAAGACAGTTTGGGCTTGTATCAGATCCCACGCTTTGTCTTTTTCAGTTCGGGGACTAAGGGTAGATTTGAGATTGTAAATATGGAAGACATGGCTATAAAGACTTCCTTGGAGATATGCTATTCTCAGTACAGGAGGGACCAATTAAGTAGCTTCTGAGGATGGTGCCTGCATCTATGGAGAGGTTATATCTGACTGCAAAAAAAAAAAAGTGACAAAGATGTACATATAAGTAGTATGACTTTGTGTCATCTGGCAACTAATCTGGGCCTGTCATATAGTATTTCCCTAGTTGAAATGGTCCTTTTCTCTTTATTGCAAGATCCACCTACAAAGTTAAATCTATGCTCTATTAGTTAATGGTATTATTGAGCTTTGAGTCTTAGGAGGAAACTATAGATTGGGTAAAATCAGCAAGAATCATAGAATGTTAAAACTATGTAAAGCCTTAGACAAGAGTGTAGAATGTCAGAACAGGGAGAGACTTTCCAGTGTAAGCCTCTCTCTTTTTAGGATTTAAAACTGGAGACCAGAAAAAGGAAAGTAGTTTGCCCAAGGTAGACACAATTCACTATCTGCTTATTTCCAGTGAGACTGCCAGTATGCTAAATCATGTGTAAGTATTCATGAATCATGCTAAATGCCAGTGTGAGAAGTTCACATTTTGTCCTAAAGGCAGAAGGGAGCCATTGAAACTTTTTGAGCAGGGGAGTGACATGGTCATATTTGTTCTTTAAGTAGATCACTTTGGCAGCTTTGTAGATTGGAGAGAATCTAGGAACAGAGAGACCAGTTAAGATGCCATTACAATAGTTTCTATGAGAGATGATTAGTCTTGATAGTGATTGTATGAGTGGAGGGAAGGGGAAGGATACAAGAAATGTTAAAGAGTAAGAATTGACCAGACTTGGATTAGAGATTAGGATAAAGAGAGGGAGAGGGAGAGAGACAGAGACAGAGACAGAGAGACATGCAGAGAGAAACATCAAGGATTATGTGACCTGTGTGATTAAGGGGATGGTAGCATTCTAGCTATAAATAAGGAAATCTGGAAGATCGTAGATTTGTGGACTAGTTTTGATCATGTTTAATTTGAGATGAGAAATTCAGGTGAAAATAGGCCAGTGGCAATACAAGACTGCAGTTCAGGAGAGAAGGGCATTGACTTTAAAGAGATAGTAATTGTACACATAGGAGATGATGAGATCTCTAAGAGCATGAAAAGAACAGAGCCCAGGACAAAGCCTTGAGTGGCACCCATGCTTATGGGATGAAAGGTATATGCTAGACAAACAAAAGACAAAAGGGGAACTAGGTAAGGAAAACATCATGGAAACCAAGAGAGGAGAGAACATCCAGAAGGAGAAGGAGGTCAGTATTGACAAAAGTCACTGAGAAGAATTTAAGGAGATTGACTATGGAAAAGCCTTTGGACTTAGAAGTTAAGAGATTCCTGGCACACTAGGAGGGTGTAAATAGTAAATAGTAAAAATTTATAGTTTTCAATAATAAAAAGAAAACCTGTGTTCGGTAATTTGAACCTCCGCTTGGGGTGAAGCCTCATCAGGAGGGTTGCAGGAGAAGGGTGAAGTCAGAAAGTGTCATGTGAAGTCCAAAGGGGAAGTGATTGGAGAGGAACTATAAGCAGCAAGTATAGTAGCCTCTTTCTAGAAATTAGGAAGTGAAGGTACAGGAAGTATAAGAAGGGGGAGGTATAGGGTAATAGCTTGACTATTGTCCTTTATTTTCAAAGAGGACCCAAATGGCATCATTCTGTTGGAGTCTAGGTACAGAATATCTGACTGTGGCTAATCAGACCAACAGGAACTTGGAAGGCTCCACTACAGGTCGGGCACAAATAGTACATATTAACATTTGGAGTGGAGACGTCTCTAAATGTACACATCTCGCGTTTCTTTTGAGCTACTTTAATTCAGATTTGTTCATAATGCACAGTGCCCTCTTTGATGCAGGCACGCCATGCTGGGTGGTCCTTTGTCAGTGTCTCCCATGTCACACAATTGATTCCAGAGTTCTTGAGAGAGGCATTGAGAGTATCCTTGTACTCCTTCTCCTGACCTCCATATGAGCACTGGCCTTCTGCTGGTTCTCTGTAAAATAGTCTTTTAGGCAAATGTACATTTGGCATTCAAACAATGTGGCCAGCCCACTAGAGTTGTACTTTGTGGGGTAGAGTTTGAATGCTTAGCAGTTTAGCTTGAGAAAGGACCTCAGTGTCCAGTATCTTATCTTGCCAAGTGATCTTCAGAATCTTCCCAAGACAATTCAAATGGAAGTGATTTAGTTTCTTGGCATGGCACTTGTAGACTGTCCAGGTTTCACAGGCATACAACAATGAGGTCAGCACAACAGCTCTGTAGACCTTCAGTTTGGGAAGCAGTCTAATACCTCTTCTCTCCTATGTTTTCCTTTGGTGCCTCCCAAACACTGAGCTAGCTATGGTAATCATCTGTGTGTACATCCCTGGAAAGTATACTGCCAATGTAAATGAACTTATCCACGGCACTCAGTGTTTCTCCATTTTCTGTAACTGATAATTCCACGTGTGGATGGTGTGGTACTAGCTGGTGGAAAACCTGTGTTTTCTTGATATTAATTGTGAGGCCAAAATTAGCACAAGCAGAGAGAATAGATTCATAGTTTGTTGTATTTCAGTCTCCATTGCATTGAGTGAACAATCAGCTGCAAACAAAAAAACATGCACCCAACTCTCCACTTTCTAGTAGTTGGGAAACAAAGGTAAAGGAAGGAGTAGTATAGGGTAATAGCTTGAAGTAATGACTGAATCAAGTAAAAGTTTTCTATAGATTGGGAAAATCTAGACATGTTTTTGTGTGTCAGGGAAGGATTCAGAAAAAAAGGGAAAAAATGAAGATGCAAAAAAGAGAGGGAATAATGGATACGTTAAACTTATGAAGAAGATGGGAGGGAATGGGACCAAGGACTCAGAGGGATTGACCTTAAATAAGAGAAACAGCACCTTTTCCTTAATGACTAAGGCGAAGAGGGGAAAGAAGGAATGAAAATGTAAATAGATTTTGAGATAAGAAATGGAGGAGATATGGGAACTCCTGACTGCCTCAGTTTTCTTAGTAGAATAGGACATGTCATCATTTTTTGAGGGGAGTGGGATAAGGGACATGTGGAAAGGGTACAAGTTTGGAATATCCAATGAGATAAATGTGATAGAGAATCAGAGGAGAAGAAAAGGATCACCATGCAGTCTTAAAGGTCCAGCTGAGATAAAATAACATGAATTTGCAGTAGATCCAGTCAACACGATTGCAGGAGTTCCTCCAGTGGAATGAAAACAGGAGAAAAGACATGTGACCCAGAGTTGAGCAATTTCAGGCCATAAGTAAGACAAGGCGGCAGGAGATTTGGGGTTGGAAGACAACGTGTAGGTGGAACAGGTCAACAATAGGGTCCAGAGGAGGGCTTCTTAAACTTTGTCCAAAGGTGGCTCCTTTTTGGGTTTCTGCAGCATTCCTTGGTGTTGCGAGTCCTGAGGGCATGCACAGTTCAAAGTGTACATGCTTTGTGTTGAGAACTAAGGCTGCAGTGAAGTTGATGCAACACTGGCAGGTGCTGCCAGAAACACCTCACATTCATTATGCAGTTGATTTTTAATTAATTTTCTGTCATTGCACATTCAGAAACCTTTTACTGTTGCCAGAATTTTCCCACAGTTTAAGAAGCACTGCTAGCTTGTAAATGTAGGAAGATGAAGACAGACAAGAGGAAGGAATTTTCTCAAAGGAGGAGAGATTGCCTAATGAAACCAGCAGAGGGGCGTCCCTGGAAGTTGATGGGGAGAACAGTGAATAGACTCACTTCTTCTCCTGGTCTACTCGTCTGAGGCACAAGAGAAGGATCAGACCATCCTAGAAAGGACACCCAGTCATGCTATGACTTCTGGAGAGGTCCAGGCTTCTGTTGACCATCAGAAGAAGGAAAGAGAGGAGATAGTTAATAATAGAAAAAGGGTTCTTAGGGGGCACAATGGTATGAGCAGAGAAAGACTAGGTCTATAGAATGGTAGGGCTGATTGGAGGGAGATGAAAGTTTGGAGAGAGAGAGAGCAAAGGAAAAGGATTTTCCCTTTTTCAGAAAGCCACTGTGAATCACAAGAATCAAGGATGCTCCCAGAAGGTGGGAATTTGCTAGTCATTGACTGGGACTAGGAACAATTGGTCACTGGTTTCTCCAGTTTGTCATTCAAAACAAGAGGGACCAGGCATCATAGACTTAGTAATGGAATAGACCCTAAGGACCAGTAAGTCTAATGCCTTCATTTTACAAATGAGAAAACTGAAGTCAAGAGGTGAGACAGGGAGAGAAGGGGGGTGGGCAGGGGAGAAGGTCACACAGGTAGTAAGTGACAGAGGAGGAAAGACTTGAATGAAGATACTCTGACTCCAAAACAAGTATTCTCATTGCTGCAGTTCTCCTATGCTGCCCTCTGAGGATAGGAAGCTAGGGTGCATAGGGTAAGAGATGGGCCATTCTAACCAGTTGCCTGGCTAAGCAAATACCTGGTGATTGGGTCTCTAGGGCCAGATTAAACCGATATTTGTTAACAACTCCATCCCTCATCCCAAGGGAATATGTGTGTATATACATATATATGGATGCACATATGTATACGTATATATGTATATGCACGTATTATGTGTGTGTGTGTGTGTGTGTGTGTGTGTGTGTCCCATTCTCTAAGGCCCTCTAGTATATTTGGCTCCCTCAGGCTCAGGATCCCTGAGGAATCTGAGTTCCCAGGAGATAGAAGGAATCATTCTTATGACTGTGCCCCCAGAGACTGAGCTGGGCACATATTTGGTCTTCTGCTCCATAGCCTTGTTCTAAGATGGCAGAGGAGGAGGAAGACCCAAAAGTTAACCCAACAAGTAGGACAAGCACTCTGCTCCCCACAGTCTCGAGACACTGGTAGCACTGACCCTTTAGAACCTTAGGTATACTGCAGCTAGAGGATGCTTCCTGGCCCATTACCCTTGGAATAGCAAGTGATGCCTGTATTTCAGAGATGTGACAGCTATCACCAGGCTGTCATTTCCAAGCATACAGTGGTGAGTACCCACCTGGCTCACTAAGGAAGCTCTAACTCTCTTTTACTTTACTCTTTGGCCGTCTTCTCCTCAGCAGCCTTGCCACTACATGTACCATCTGGAACCATAATCAAATTAGTGCTGCCATTGCTACTGGATAATGTATGTCAGCCCAATCCATCTACTACTGCCTCCTATAACTTTCAAACCAAAATTACCTTCCCTGGCCACCATTCCTTTGTATGAATTTTCCCCTTCTGTTAGAGTACAAACTCCTCAAAAGCAGGTACCATCTTTGTTTTATTATCCCCAACACTTACCATAGATCAGGACACATAATAAGCACTTAAATGTTTTTTCATTCATTCATTCATAAATTCTGGGTTTACTTCAAGCCCCCTGACTCTGAGTATTCCATCTGTAAGTCTTTCCATTGATTTCACTGCCTGATTGATGTGAAGATTTCAGAGCCTATAGCGAGAGCCACAGTGAGGGCTCCCACTCCCCAGTGCTAACATATTGTATTATTTGCCAAACAGTCGTTCAGCAACATGTTGTTTGGTTCTCAAAATACAGCAGGAATCACCACTTAGGATAATTGTGATAAACAGCAGGCTTTACTACACACACAGCAACAATTAATAACACACAGTAGGAGCCCTGGGAAGCAGCAGTGGCTGGGTGGGCTCCACAGACCAGTTTTCCAAAAGAAGAACTTGAGAATTTTGAAATGGCATCGCATTGCATTAAGGACGTGGGATTGTCTCCCAATTGGCCAACCCTTTAAAAGGAAAGAAATGCAAAAAAACTGGCCTCCTTAGGACCTTTGCCTCCCCTGGTGCCCTGGGACATTTATTAATATGTTTTTGATTGAATTCTGGAAGTCAGGAAGACACAACCCCTGGCTGTATGAAATTACTTGATGTCTCCGGCTTCACTTCTTTATTTGTAAAATGAAAGCATGGAACTAAATGGTCTTTAATGTCCCTCCAAGCTCTAAGATAGCTAGGTGACATAGCAGATAGAGGACTGGACCTGGAATCAGGAAGGCCTGAATTCAGATATGGACTTCAATATTTACTGGTGGACACTAATGCTTGTTCCCTGTCCCTATGATCAGAGGATTCCTAGGTCCTACTTATTGCCACCTCCTGCTCTGAGTAGGATCCCTAAGGCAGGAAGGAGCTTCCCCAACCTAGATTTGAAGTACAGGTGCCCCAAGCCCACTGCTTTCCTTAACTATTCAAGAGTCTAACTTTTACTGTCAAGGCATTTTAAAATCCAGGGTAATAATATTTTTATTTTTTAATTTTCTTTTTATAAAAATAACATTTTAGTGGATGCGGCCTACCTTTTGCCCAATATGGTATTTGCCAACAAGGCACTAGGGGCAGAAATACAGCATTCCTGATGTTTGTTCTACAGGAAAAGTGTGGAGGGGACAAGGACACCAAGTGTGGAGTCAGAAGGACTCCGCCCAGCCATCAAAGACCAGATTCCAGGCTTCTGGCTCCCTCTTGCCATCTAGTCTCCTACACCACCCTCTTACCAGTAAACCACTTGGTTGGTCTTTCATCTTTTCCCAAAGATTGAAATTCAGTGCCACCTTTCCAGCTCAGGAGATAATTAAATCAACATCCAAGCTAGGGTCTGGGCCAGGCCAGAGGTTTCCTAGCTGAGGGGGATAAGAATATCTTAACAGCTAGGGAAGGCCCAGACATCAGACCTCTGGACATCCAGCCCTCCATACCATTCCCTTGCTACCAGGCCTTCCAGTCTCGCCTTGGTGCCTCCTCCCTTTTTTTCTTGCCAATAAAATCAACCTCCTAGTTGGGGCCTGAAGCACAGCTCCCCTTTTACTGGGAAAGGTGTGACAACCTACTTTCCCATGGCCCACAGACTTTCTTCTTTTCTCTTAATCTGGAATCAAAGGCTGCTGAAGTAAAATCTTCCTTCCTTTGCTACCTTTCCCTGCTCCCTCAGCCTCTCTTCTATATCACTAGTGTGCTCTGCCCTTTCCTTCCATTGTGTCTTCTGAAACCTGTTCTCTTGTTAATAAACTGCTTCATATTAGACCTCTTCCTTTCACATGCCCTCTATCTCTTTGAAATCATAGATGAACCTCTCCCCTCAACCATAAGAGGGAAAGAAGAGCAAAACATTGTAACCCTGGCTACCTATTTCAGAACAGAATGCATATCTTCTGAAATCACAGACACACACACACACACACACACACACACACACACACACACACACCCTGATCCTCTAAGGCAGGGACAGTTTCATTTTTTTTGTCTTATATTCCCAGTGCCTATCACAGTCAGTGCTTAATAAATGTTTGTTGACTGACTGATTGGTCCATAAAGAAGACTTTTACTGTTGTTCAGGTATGTCCAACTCTTCATGACACCATTTGGGGTTTTCTTGGCAAACTTACTAGAGAGCTTCACCATTTCCTTCTCTAGCTTTTTTACAGATGAGGAAACTTAGGCAAACTTATGAACATTGGAGTGTTAGGAAACTTATGCCCAAGGTCATACAGCTAGTAAGTGTCTGAGGCAGGATTTGAACTCAGGAAGATGAGTCTTCCTGACTCCAGGACCAGCATTCTATCCACAGAACCACCTAGCTGCCCATAAAGAAAACTAGGCTCCTTTCTTTTTTCCCCTACTCATCTTTAGGGAAAAAAGAAAATTATCTATATGTTCTAAAATATTTATAGCAGCTGTTTTTGTGGTGTCAAAGATCTAGAAACTGAAGGGATATCCATCAATTGGGAAGTAGCCAAACAAGTTGTGGTATATAATTGTGATGGAATACTATTATGCTATAAGAAATGATGAGCTCAGGGTGGCTAGGTGTCGCAGTGAATAGAACACCAGCCTTGGAGTCAGGAGGACCTGAGTTCAAATCCAGCCTCAGACACTTAACACTTACTAGCCATGTGACCTTGGGCAAGTCACTTAACCCCAATTGCCCTGCCCACCCCCCTCCAAAAAAAGAAAGAAAAGAAAAGAAAAAAGAAATGATGAGCTCAATGATGTTAGTAAAGCATGGAAATACTTGAATGAAATAATGAAGAATCAAGAATGAAATTAGCAGAACCAGGAGTACATTGTATAGAGTAACAACAATATTGTTTTTAGAATGACTGAGTGAGGGACGGCTAGGTGGCGCAGTGAGTAGAGAGCCGGCCCTAGGGTCAGAAGGACCTGAGTTCGGATCTGACCTCAGACACTTAACACACACACAAATAAAAACCTAGCCGTGTGACCTTGGGCAAGTTACTTAACCCCAATTGCCCTCCAAAAAGCAAAAAAAAAAAAAGAATGACTGAGTGAATAAGTCCTTCAGACTATTATAAATACCCAAATTAACTATAAAGGACATAAGAAGAAAGATGTTATCTGCATCTAGAGAAAGAACTGATAAATAGAAGTATGTATAGAATAATTTTACATATGTACCTATTTGTGTCTAATGGTAGCCATGGGGGGGAGGAAGAAAAAAAGAAATTTACATGATAACTTTATTAGATATTTTAAAAGAATAGCAAGTTGTACATAAGTTTTGTAATTTTGTGTGCAATCATTTTTATTATATTCTGTTATAGAAGTGATTGTTCTTTTTCATAAGTTAAAAATAAAATAGAAAAATAAGACTAGGCACACTCCAATGTTCATTCCACCCAGGTGTAGCATTCTTTTCACATCTTGGTTTCTCTTATCTACCTGCCCGAAGTCGTTCTCACCTTTCTCAAAGATGTTCCTTACTTGTCTCTTCCACTTTATCCAACCCCTATGCTTCTCCTCCTCCTCCTCAGACACTCCTGAACACTCCACCTCAGCCACACACAGGGATGGGCATCTTCCAGATTTCATCATCAACCACAAATGCTCTGCTTCCTGCTTTTGGCACATCCTTCACCATGTACTCTGTAGGCATGAGTTCCCAGAACGGGTTCCCAGGGCATGGCACTCCAGTTCTCACCTCTGTGATTTTCCACAGGCTCTTGTCCAAACCTGGTCAGCATGCATTCCCTTCTCCCCTCCACCTTGCAGAATCCATGGCTTCCTTCAAGCACCACCTCGAAGAAAGGAAGCCTATTGTAATTCATTGACTTGGTATATTCCTCCTCCAATTACTTCATATATATGTATATATACACATATAGATAGATAGATAGAGATATATACATAGATAGATAGATATAGATATATATATATAGAGAGAGAGAGAGAGAGATAGTATTTATTTATGTGACTTATTATTTCTCCCTTAGTCCTTCCCCCAGTAGACTGTAAGCTCCTTAAGATCAAATGTTATTTTTCTTTCATCTTTGTATCTCAAGTGCCTAGCACAGAGGAAACATTTAATGAGTGTTTGACAAATAAATGAAATAACCTCTTTGCATTTTTCCCTGTTCTTCACCCATCCTAAATTTGCTCCTCATCTTCACCCTGACCTTCAGTTGTTCTCTCCCCTACTAACTTTCCTAGTCCACCTTCCCTCTGGCCTCAATTTCTTCCCTTGGAAATCTTGGCACCAGTTAACCATGATCTCCTACCCTTAAGTCTCTTGTTCCTTTCTGCTCTCACCATTTATTTCTTTATACACCCCAGCTACCAATTATCACCACCATCTGCTTTCAGGGCCATGCTACTAAATACCCCTTAAAGGAAGCTACAGTACTACATAGACCCCTACAAACTTTTATCCTTTTAAAGTACTATATTCTGGTAAATCTGAGCTATAGCTTTGATACAAAAGGCACAAAAGTGTAAATGTTCTCAAAGCACAGTATAGCTAATAGGCTACCTCCTACCTCATTTGTCATCAATCATTCATGAACCTTGTATATCTTTGCCTTCTGTCTGCCTGGCCCAAAGACTATATTCTTAAATAATTCTGAGAAAAGGAAATTTTGCTTATAGTAACTAAGCAATGGACTGGATTGGGCATTATTTCTTTTCATCCTTCAAAGCCCATCTCTCCTGCCTCTTCCATGGAAACTTCCCTACCTGCCTCTCTCAAATAGAAGTAATTTCTCCCTCTTCTGCCCTGGTGCTAGCACTGATTAAATGTACATACACAACAGTGATCATGTGGAGTACTACCTTGGAGGAGAAAATTAAATTCATTTCAACAAATAGTACCCAGTAATCAATCAACAAGCATCATTAAGCACCTATTATATGCTAGGCACTTTACTGGGCAATAGAGATACAAAGACAGCCGCAAAACACTCCCTGTTATCAAAGAACTTATATTATATCAGGGGAGACAGCAGGGATACATGTGGGTATAGAAAAAATCTCTACAAATCGGTAGAAGGCTTTGAGGGCAAGAAAGGGCTCTGGCAGCTAAAAGGATGAAGAGGATCCTTAGGGACAGTACATAGTGCTTGAGCTGAGAACAAGCATTGGTCCTTTGGACTGAAATTTCATTTATGTACTAGGTCTCTAGACTAAGCACTGGGGTTACAAAAATGAAATAATGGCACTTATTTGTTTATACCTTATCTGCCCTCCAAGAATCATATCTTGTGCTGCTTCTACCACATTTCCCATCTCTGTGCCCTTTATGAGAATTATATCCTTAGAATGTGCTTCAAAGGGGGCAGAGCCAAGATGGCGGAGTAGAAACAGCAGGTCCAAGCCACTCTGCCCCCAGATTACCTCCAAACTATGTAAAAGGGGACTCTGAACAACTTCTGGACCCCCAGCACCCACAGAATGACACAGAGAAGCTAACCTCCCTCTGAGGACAGCCCAGCAGCCCTGCAGGAAGGACCAGCACAGCACTCTGGGAGCCGGCAGTGCAGCAGAGCTGAGCACAGGTCTGCCTGAGTCGCGGTTTTAGCACCAGGGTGGGAGGGCCAGCAGCTGGCTGGAGGGACCCCAGAACACCAGCAACTGTGGCGACTCCAGAATTATCAACATAGACATGCCTAGGACAAAGTGAGAGGTTAGTGCCCTATGGACTTTGGGACCAGTATTTGGGGAACGCGTCAGCTTCCTCCCCTGGGGGCTAGAAGACACTGAGGAGACACGCCATTTTGTAGTTTTCAGAGGCAGCTCCAGCTCCTGGCCTGCAAACTGTAGGGAGATCCAGCGATCAGTCTTGGGGGGTAATCGCTCTTGCTTTAACCTCCCTGGATCTGGATTGTGATCTGGGGTGGAGGTCATGGGTGGGTTTTCAGCTTGCCAGAAACGGAAGTTGCCCCCCCACACGTTCAGGACGAAAATTCCCCTATCTGGCGGCAAAGACATACTGTGGCAACAAGCCCAAAAGTCAAGTAATTAAGTGGCAACATGCCTAGGCAAAGGAAACAAATTAAACAGAAAAATGCAACCCTAGACTCCTACTTTGGGGGCAAAGAGGGTCGAAGCATAGGGGAAGAGGACTGTGAGATCAGAAGTACTGCTCCAAAAGCCCCAAGGGAAAACATGAGCGGGTTGCAGGCTATAGAGGACCTTAAGAAGGACTTAGGAAAAATTGGAAAGAGAAACGAGAAGGATGCAGGAAAAGTATGAAATGAGGGTCAACAGCCTGACTGAGGAAAACAACACCTTAAAAAATAGACTAACTCAAATGACAAAGGAGGCCCAAAGGGGCAATGAGGAGAAGTATGCCTTAAAAAGTCGAATTTGCCAGATGGAAAAAGAATCTCAAAAGTTCACTGAGGAGATTCATTCCCTCAAGAGTTAGATTGGAGCAAATGGAAGCTAATGACTTTATGGGAAATCAAGATGCTGTTAAGCAGATCCAAACAAATGAAAGATTAGAAGGCAATGTGAAATATCTCATGGGAAAAACCACTGACCTGGAAAATAGATCCAGGAGAGACAATTGAAAAATTATTGGACTACCAGAAAGCCATGATCAAAGAAAGAACCTAGAAATCACCCTTCAAGAAATTCTCAAGGAAAATTGCCCTGATGTTTTAGATCCAGAGGGCAAAATAGAGGTTGAAAGAATCCACCGATCACCTCCTGAAAAAGATCCCAAAGAGAAAACTCCCAGGAATATTATATCCAGGTTCCAGAATCCCCAGATCAAGGAGAAAATAATACAAGCAGCCAGGAAGAAACAATTTCAATATTGTGGAAACACAATCAGAATAACACAGGACCTGGCAGCTTCTACACTGAGGGATAGAAGGGCATGGAATACGATATTCCAGAGGGCAAAAGAGCTGGGAATGAACCCAAGGGTCACCTACCCAGCAAAACTGAGTATTTTGTTTCAGGGGAAAATACGGTCATTCAGTGGTATAGAGGACTTTCAAGCATTCTTGAGGAAAAAACCAGAATTGAATAGAAATTTTGACATCCAGACACAAGAAGCAAGAGATGCCTGAGAAGGTAATCAGGGAAAAGAAATCAAAAGGAACTTATCAAAGTTGAACTATTTACATTCCTATATGGAAAACAATAACTGTGACTGATGATATCTTTCTCACTATGAAAATAATGGAAGAAGGGTGTGTGGTCATATGAATACATATGTGAATGTGTGTGTATATGGTTACAGTTATATATGGATAGAGGGCATAGGTTGAATTTGTTGGGAAGGGAGAATACTCAAGGGATGAAATTATGAGGTGAGAGAGGAAAGTGGCAAGAGGAGATGGGGAGAGACAGGGTAGGGTAAACTATCTCATGTAGAAGAAGCAAGGGGAAGTGGTTGCAAGGGAGGGGGAGAATAGGAAGGCTAAAAGGCAAAACTACATTCTCATTGAATTTGGTTCAGGGAGAGAATGACATACATACTAAATGGGATATCTCAACCTGCAGCAGAATAGGGGGAAGGGGGATGAGAGGAGGGATGATGGATGGGAGGGCATCCTTAGGGGGAGGGGAGGTTAGAATACCCACTATAGAAGAGGGACAGGATCAAGTAGGGAATGGACAAGGCGGGGGGTGGGATGAGTGGGAGGGAATTATAATCAGCCTTGTACAATATATCTACTATGATAATGTTTTGCATAGCTAGACATGTACAACATATACTGAATTACTTATCTCCCCAAAGGGAATGGGTGACAAGGGAGGAAAGAAATGGATCTGAAATTCAAGGTCTTAAGATTAAATGTTTCAAATATATATAAATACTATTATTAATACTCTTTTGCTTGTAATAGGGAGATAAGATGTGCAGGCATTGGGTCACAAAGATTCACCTTCCTCTAATGGAAAAGTCGAAGGGGGTATGGGAGATGATGTGGGAAAGAGCAGATTGGAAGAAGCGATATCTTGTGGGACTGCTATTCTGGGAGGGTGGGTAGGGGAAAAACAGGGGGGAGAAATGATTGTAACTCAAAATCTGGTGGAAATGAATGATGTAAAACAGAAGTTAATAAAGCATTTGTTTAAATTTAAAAAAAAAAAGAATGTGCTTCAAAGCATTGCCCAGGTCCTTCCTCCTACCCTAGGCTTTTCTTGATCACCTTCTCTCCACTGATGAATGCTCTCATCCATCTGAAATTACTCTGCATTATTTTGTCTAGATTTTGTTTTTAGTTCTTTATAAGTATATTACCTCCCTCTCCTAGAGAGGTAAACTACTTGAAGGTAGGTCCATTTCCTCTTTTCTTTGTGTCCTTAACAGATAGTACATCATTTTTCTCATAGGAAGTGCTTAATAAATAGTTGAATTGATGTTGAATTTTCTTTCCCTCCAGCAGCATTTAGCATATAAAAGATGCTCAATAAATATTTATTTGATTAAATAATACTTCCTTCTCAAGACAATCTACTGGATGGTGAAAATTTTATTTAGGTTAGTTTTGTAAACATTGAAGGACTATATAAATGTGCATTCTTAATTCTTCACTTGAACTGATCATATAATCTTAGACATGGACTATTAGAGTTGTAATCATGATATTGTGATGCCATCTTTGATTTCATCTAGCTCACCCATTCACTCACTGGCTTGCATTGTCTGTGCCTCATAAGCACTAAGTGAAAATTTATTAATCCATAAGCATTTATTAGGCATCTACTATGTGCTAGTCACTAATATAGACCTTGGAGATAGAGTGATGAAATTAAAATAGTCCTTGAGCTTGAGTGACTTATGGCCCAGTGAGGGGAGTCAGTATATACATCTATAGTCATATATAAAACAGCTACAAGATAATTTTTTTTGGTGGGAAAGATACCAGCAAGGGAGGAAGGGAGGTTTAGGAATGACTTTATGCAGAGGGTGATTTTTGATCTGAACCTTGAAGGAAGCTAGAAATTCTAAGAGGCAGAGGTAAAGTGGAATGAGATTTAGCCATTGCAAAGCATAGTAATGGAAGGAGTGTCATATGTGAAGAAAAATAAAAAAGAACCTAGGAGATAGAAGCCCAAATACCCAGGTCACTCAAAGTAAGACCAAGAAGGACCAAAAACCTGATCCAAAGGCATAGTAAGGAGTGGAGCCTCGGGGCAGTTAGGTGGAGCAGTGAGTAGAGCACCAGCCACGGAGTCAGGAGGACCTGAGTTCATATCCAGCCTCAGACACTTAACACAAGGACTAGCCATGTGACCTTGGGCAGGTTGATTAACCCCAATTGCCCTCCAAAAGGAGGAGGAGGAGGAGGAAGAGGAGGAGGAAGAGGAAGAAGTAGACGAAGAGGAAGAGGAAGAAGAAGAAGAAGAAGAAGAAGAAGAAGAAGAAGAAGAAGAAGAAGAAGTAGTGGTGGAGCCTGGTCCTGGTACAAACCCCAGTTCAGGAACTAAAGCTGGGGAGATGTCAAATCAAACAAAAGATTTAATGGTATAAAAGATATTGCAAATGTAAATATCTCCAAAAAGGAAGTGACAGTTACTCTGTAGCAAGTATAAGCAGAGACTCCTGGTTTTCCACAAGAATTACATGAATGAATACCTAGAAAAAATGAAGCAAGAGATAAAAATGAAATACAGCCTCTTTAAGAATTGAAAAGAAAATAAGTAGCTAACAGAGAAAGTTGGTGAATATTGCCCAAGAAATAGGTTCCCTCAAAACTAGAATAAAGAGAACATATATCAGTACTTCTGTGGGAAAGTAAGAAATATTAAAACAAAATTAGATGATTGAAAAAAAGAGAGAAATTATACCCGATATTTTAAAACAAACCTGGAAAGCAATTATGGAAAGATAATTTAAGAATCACTAGACTCCCTGAAAGCTATGATATTTTTTTTAAACCCTGGATACTATATTTCAAGAATCAGAAGTGAAAGCTGCTTTTATCTCTTAGAGCCAGAGGACAAAGAGAAGAAAGAAAGAATACACCCATCACCTCCTGAAAGAAAGCCAAAAAGAATAAGTCCATAAATGTCATGAGCAAAATGCAGAGCTTACAAGAAAAAAAAACCGATATGGCAAGCATGCAGAAAAAAACAGTTTACGTATCGAGGAATCACAGCCAAGATCACACAAGACCTACCAACTTCTACTATAAATAAGAGGAGAAATAGGAATAAAATAGTACCCAAAGACAAAAGATTTGGGTTTACAAACAAGAATAACTTGTCCTACAAAACTTAGTGTAATCCTAGAGAGGGGAAATGGAACTTTATCTGGATTAGGGTGTTTTTAGGTGATTATGATGAAAAGACCACAGTAGAATAGGAAAGTTAACATACAATCAAAGACTATAAAGAATCATAGAAAGGTAAATTAATTTGAACTATATGATATATTCAAACAGGGGAGAAGAAATAAGTGTTTTTTCAGAACCTTAATATCTTCAAAAGTATTGAGGGAGTTAAATAAGAAAACTAGAGGACCTGGGCTTGGATTGGTTCTGTTCTGAGTGTTCTAAGAGGGAAATAAAAAGGAAGAGTAAAAGGAAGACACAAGAAAAGAGGAAGAAGTGGATTTCTTATAATTGGGGTATGCAAGAATAATATGCAGGAGTGAGGTCAGTAGACATCAAAGGAATCTCAGTTTCATCTGAAACAAATGAAAGATGTTTGAGCAAAAACAGAATTTGGTGTAGAAATATAGCAATCTCAACAAGGAAGAAATTGAGGATGGCATGGTGATGTTGGAGACTGGGGGGGAAGAATAAGAGGAAAAATAATGCCAAATAGGGATTAATCACAAGCAAAATAAATTTTCTGATTCCTGAAATGGGTTTAAATGTTCAGAAGGAGAAAAGAAAAAAAACTAGAATATGAGGGGATGTCTTAGATTGCTTTTTAAATTGAAGAATGTGTGAGCAGAAAATGGTATATTGATGTGATGGAATATTATTGAGCCAATCAGAAATGACAAAAGAGTCAATTTCAGAGAATCCTGGGTGCTATGAACTGTCATAAAATGAAGTGAGCAGAACTGGGGAACAATTTCTACAAAGGTAGTAATGTTGTAAATTAAAACAACTTTAAAAAATATAAGAATTCAGATTTGCTCAATGACTATCCATATCTCTAGAGGACCAGTGATGAAGCATGTCACCTCACCTCCTGTCAGAGAGACGATGGACACAACAATGCAGAAGGAGACATAGATTTAGGGGCATAGAAAGAACAAATAAAAAGTAATATCAAAAGGGAGATAGTGCTAACAAGCAGGGGATCTGAAAAGGTCTTATATAAAAGGTAGCACCTGCATTGCATTATGATGCTAGCAAGGGATGGGAAATTTCCATGGATCTGTGGTCTCACTGATGTGTTAGAGCATATACAGAAAATAAATGTTTGTTGTATTGAAGTGATTGACTTGACTGTGCAGCTTTGGAGTCCTAGCAGATGAAATTCTTAGGCTTTTTCCAATTCATGTGGCTGGTCATTAGGGAATGCCCTGTGGCAACCCATGATCAAGTTTGTCTTGTACCTCTTTCCCCTGTATTATAGTCCCTTGCCTCACCAGTGATTTAAGGACTGTCTGGGGAATTGTATACAAGGTGGAAATGCCGCTTTTTGCTTTTCATCCCACGTTTTATCTGTGTATATGATTTGGAATGCATTGTCTGTAATATATCTCTGGGATTAATATACCATTTTAAGCAGTTCTAAAGCAGTCAACAACTGTAATTCAATTACTGGTTGTTGAATTTTTCATGCTCTTTGTCCCTCCCCCCACCCCCAATCCCAGCCATGGAGTCAAACTTTTTTTTTTATGTAGCAGACGCCAATTTTGTGCCTCGCTGACTCACATAACAGTGGGTGTATTAAATGGTGAACAGTTGATCTGCATGAATTAAAGCGAGATATCTCGTAAGCCCCAAAGCTTTTAAACTTACAAACAGATATTAAGCAAGACGAGGTTGCCATGGAGAAAAGGTGGACGGATGCCAGTGTTCACCCTAAGGACTCTGAGTATACCTCTGCTTCGCAGGATCAAACAGGTCTCTCTCAAAGAGGAGCCAGCAGCAGTGACCACCCTGCTGGCTGGCTGACATGTTAATGAGGCTTGACTTGGCTTGCCTTGCTGTGTGTGTGTATGCACACATGTGTGCACATGTGTGTCTGTCTACATTTGCTCATGCACATGTGCGGTGCTGATGAGTACATGCCTTAGGTTTCTCCAGAGTCTATTCCAACACCTTTTCTATCCTAGCAGCTATAAATGCTGTTAAACTGAAAAGGGTTATTAAATGAACAATTAGCGTTTCTGAGTTCACTGAAGCTACTGTTGGAAATTTCTTCTATCAAGCTCTAGGCTTAAGTGAAAATAACCATACCCTTCCCTTGTTGTATTTCTCTCTTTTTACAATATCTCCATTCTCTCTCCCTCCCTCCACCCCTATCCCAAATCTTTATTAATTCTATAATCTTGGGCAAATCACTTAACCTTTTTTTGCCTCAATTTCCTTATCTGCAAAATCAGGAGAATAACAACCTGCACTGTCGAACTCTAAGGGTTGTTATGGAAGCACTTTGAAACTACAACATAATATAGAAATAAGAGTTGTTATGAGAGTCCAATGACATTCAATAACACCAAATACCACGAGTAACAAAGAGTAAAACACAATATAAATGTCAGCTATTGTGAATGAGGGGCATCTAGTTGAGACGGTGGATAGAACACCAACCCTGGAGTCAGGAAGACTCATCTTCCTGAATTCAAATCTGGCCTCAGACACTTGCTAACTGTATGACCCTAGGCAAGTCACTTAACCCTGTTTGTCTCAGTTTCCTCATCTTCAAAACGACTTAGAAAAGGAAAGGGTAAACTACTCCAGTATCTTTGCCAAGAAAACTCCAAATGGGGTCATGAAGAGGCAGACTTGAATGAAAATGACTGAATGAGAACAAATTATGATTAATAACAGTCATTGAATTAATAACAGTCAGAGGTAAAAAGGATATTAGAACTTAGACTGTTAGTCCTGGCAAAGGTCATAGAGACCATCTAGTCTAAACTCCTACAAGCCCCTGCATCTAGTCTAACCCTACGAAATCTAACAAAGGACTCAGATGATAGGATGTGTCCAAGACTGCTAGAACCCCCATCTTACTCCTAGCATAGGGCTCGCTTTTCTTTTCTGTACAAGCTCCTTGGGATTGGGGGAGGGGAGAGAGAGACAATGAAGGGGAATGCTTCCTAGGAATAGAGTGGGAGAGTCCTGGAAAATTCACTAATAGCTTTATAATGAGCTGCGTAATGCACACTGGAGAGAGGTGTTCTCTCCATCAGCCACATGCATAACTCATGGAGCTACGGAGCTTCAAGGGGAGCAAACAATGCAGCCCAGACCCTCAGTTCACTCTCTCTTTCCCCCAAACCCTCCTGCCTGTCCATGGACTCTCTCCTCCTTCCCCTTCTCTATACTCTCTTTCCTCCTTCTCTCTTTTCTTTTTCCCTTCTCCTCTCCCTCTCTCCCCCTTCCTCTCCCACTTTTCTCTCTTTCTCTTCCCCCTCCTTCTTCTCTCTATATTTCTGTCCATTTCTGTCTGTTTCTCTGTCTCTCTGTCTCTGTCTCTCTCTCTCTCTGTCTCTCTCTCTGTCTCTGTCTCTCTCTCTCTCTCTCTCTCTCTCTCTCTCTCTCTCTCTCTCTCTCTCTCTCTCACACACACACACACACACACACACACACACACCAGTAGATTATGACAGTTGTTTCCTGAAGAGGGCTGACTAGTTGCCTGACACTCCTCTTAAATCAAGCTTTGGGCACTGGCTTAAGGCCTACTTTTCAGTCTGGTAAATAGATTGGTTAGGATCAAAAGTCTTGACATCAAAAGACATTAAAAAAATAAACAAAAAAAATCCAACTTAAATGTAGGAAAGTATGGGATGAACAAGAGAAACCACTCCTTCAGTCCATAGAACCATAGAACTTCAGAGCTTAGAAATCACTGAATTAAGAACCTATATTTCTCTTTTTGTGAATGAAGAAACTGAGGCCCAGAGAAGGGAAGTGACTTGATCACGTCTGTGGCAGAGCCAGGACTTAGATCTAGCTCTCCTGATCCTAATCTAGGACTCTGTCCTCCATCCATCATTCACTGAAAGGTGGAGGGGACCTTGGAGATCTTCTCTTGTCCATCAGCCTTATAAATGAGGAAAAGGAAGCCCAAAAAGCTAATGTGACTTTCCTGAGGTCCCATGGGTAATAAACTACAGAGCCAGGACTTGAACTTCAATCAAATAAACATTATTAAGCACCTGCTGTGAGTTAAAGACTGGAGACACAGAGACAAAAACTGAGTGCTCCCTGTGCTCAAGAAGCTTACATTCTGCTGGAACGCTTATCCCGTGAGCTCAGATTGAATCTTTACAGTGTGCAATTCTAGGAAACTAGGGAAGAAAGGCTCTGCTATCTCTTTCTATCCTTTCCTTTCTTCTCCCTTTTCCTTGCACATTGCCAGTGTTAAGAGGAGTGTGTGCTATCTCCTCTCACCTGGCTGGCCAGATGGTATTTCTTTGTCCTTATTGACATCTGCCCTTCTTCTTTGAAGGTAACTGAGTCTTTCAAGGTTGTGGATAAGTCTCCAGGAAGTCCAGAGCATGGAGTTTTGTAAAAACCAAGTTTCCTGGACAAATTTTCAGAAGTTCCTTTCCTTCAGTAGATTCATCACCAAGCCATCAAAACTAAAGTTTCCATGAGATAATAACCTTCCATAACTGTGGTTCTGGAATAAAGTCTCACCTCCTGAGCTGGCATTCAAAGCCTTTTATATTTTCTTGCCATCCTGTACTCTTAGTCTTCTCTCACATTATTCCCTATCAGGTGCCGCTGACTACCACCCAGTGCCCATGACCTGTGGCTTCTCATAGTTATGCCCGGGATGCCATCCCCACCTCAATCCTTTCTCTTGGAATTTTACCCACCATTTAAGGTATAGTCCAAGTGCCTCCTCCATGAAGCCTTCCAAGATATTTCCATCAGTATTGATCTTTACCCCTTTGGACATCACAGGGTACTTTATTGTAATAGTAATGGAATTTAAAGATCTCCCTGTATTGGCTTGGTTTTCTGGTTGAGTGTTGAAACCCAGAGCTTGTGAATCCCACTTGTGGGAGGGACTTGTTGACGTGAAAAGAGAGGGCTGAACTGGAAGGAGCCAGTGCTGTAGATTTAGAGAGAGGCATAAGCAGAGAGAAGGCTTGAGCAGAGAGAGAGGCAGAAGAACTTTTGGAAGCAGCATCGTGGAGGCAGAGAGAGAGAGAGGATTGCTGAGGGCCAATTTGAGCTGCCCAGGACTTCTGAGAGCTGCCACCTGGAGCTGCCAAGGACTGAGAAGACATGGCTGTGATGCCGGTATTTTGTCTGTCTTTTTTGATGTTGTTTTGCCAGATTCATCCGCTGGTGAAGGATAGTGCTATTGTTGCAGAGGTCCTGGAACCTTGCTGTTAGTTCAGAAGCCTGAAGAAGGATTTTCTTGTTGTATGTTTACAGAAATCCTGGAGTAGGGTCTTGCTGATGTTTTCAGGGGTCCTGACACTGTTCTGCAGGCAGAGAGTGAATTGATGAGGACACTGGCAATGTATCTTGTGGCTTTGTTAAGCTTTGTCTCCCTAGGAACAGAGATTGCTGAGAACTTGCCTCCAGTCAAGATGAAGAAAAGACCTCTCTTTGGGTATTAAATGCTGTGATGATATCTTAACCTTGCTGTAGCTCAGGGGTAGATGGCCTTTGTGCTCTCCACTGCCCCTTTTGAGAAGGTGCTTGGTGTTAACTGATGATAATTGTAATTGTAATCCAGGCATGGGCAACTTGACTTTTTTGTGCTCTGTGATTGACCAAATGAATATACTTTGTTTATGATTGGAAACTAATCTTAATCTCCATTTGAGAAGAGAGACTTTGTGATTGACCAAATGAATATACTGTCCAGGGGTGGAGTAGTACTTGGAAATTATTGAATCACACTTGGTGAATGCTGTATTTTAATTTTCTCTGTTCTGTGAATGTTTTGCCTTAATTTCTTACTGAATAAAATGGAGAGTTACTATGCTGGTATTCTGAATCTTGGAAGTTGCCTTTGCTTGGCATTACATTAATACCCTTAGTTTCAAATTTTTCCAACTTCAAAATATCCATAATCTATGTTGTCACCTCCTACACCGACTGACAAAGATTAGCACTTACTTTAGCACTTCTTGAACTGTTGGTCATGACCCCATGTGGGGTTGCAAAAAATCTGGCAACAATAAAAGGTTTCTGAATGCACAACAATCAAGAATTAATTCAAAATCAAACATGAATCTGAGGTGTTTCAGGCAGTGTTTGACCATATTGCATCAGGCAACTTCACTAAAGCCTTGGTTCTGAACACAAAGCTTGTGCACTTTGCACTGTGTATACCCTCAGGTCATGCAATGCCAACAAAGACTGCCCAAACTGGAAAAGGGGTCTTGAGTGGAAAAAGTTTCAGAAGCTCCACCTTAGATAATCTTTACAAATTGCTGTGACCAGAAAAAAATCATTACTTTCTGGTGTTGAGCCTCTTAGCACTTAGCTGAACTGATTCTTGGATGGCAGACACTCAGTCTATACCCCAGGCAGTAGGCAAACCCTTTCTAACTTGGTTGTACTTGTCAGGGGCCAAGTTCTGTTAAAATAGCTTTTGAGACCCTAGTCATATCCTCCCTGCAATAAAGCATTATAGGAAGATTTTAATAGGGCTCTTATTAAGTTATATATTTTTATTATTATGTGTATTATGTGTATATTATCATTGTGTATTATTTTGGGTCATAGTTAACTGTGACTATGCTATTTTGAAGTCTCTCCTAGACTATAAGCTTCCCAAGGAAAAGCACTCTATCCACTCTTTGTCTTTATGACTCCCTCAGAACCCAACCAAGGGCTCTGCGCTTAATGTGTCATTCAACTGCTTTGGATCTTACTCTACTTCTGTGGGAATTGAATTTAGGTCCCTCTTCCCTCTGGGCTAGAAAACAGTAATTGATCTGTGAGAAGGACAGTTCACAGCTGGGGAATCAGTATCCCTGATATTTATCTTTATAATATAGGGTGTCCCAAAAGTCTTAGGGCAGTTTTAAGCTTTCCATGGGATAAAGTTGCACTAATGCTTTTGGGACACCCTATAGAATGTGCTAAGAATCGCAGTTACAGGAGGGGAAGGTTTTAGATGTGGAATCAGGTAACCAACATTTAAGTCCTAGCTCTGCTCCTCCTTAGCCCTATGGCCTTAGGCAAGACACTGAACCTCTCTGTCTCATCCTCATCTATGAAATGGGGATGATACTTGTATTATTTACTTCACAGAATTATTGTGAGGAAAAGTGCTTTATGAATCAGGGACCATCTCCAGTCATCCTGATCTACATTTTGCCTCCGGGCCCAGATGACTCCAGGGGAGAAAGTGAGACTGGTGACTTTGCACCACCCTCCCCCACTTAAATCCAATTTGCTTGCAAGCTATGGCATCCTGGCTTTATAAGCCTTGAAGTACTTTAGAAAGGAGAGTTAGTATTTCTCTCCTGGCATTTTTTTAGGCCTGGATTTCCTGACTAGCACCACCCCCCTCCACTTTCCCATCCCTATTTTGGGTACCAAAACCAGCAGCCCCGCCCTTCTGTGTCTCCTGGTTCCAGGTGAGTGCCATCAACTCTCTTTCTCCCTGCTCACCAAAGGTACAATTGTGCTTTTCCTGTGTTAGATCTGAGTTCTGCCTACAGCGTGGGGTGAACTACAGGGCAGGAGACCAGATAAAACAGGAGATTTGTTTAAGTTTGCACAGACTGGCCCCTGGTACCTAAATGTACTTTCCCCTTCACCCCTCTGCCTCTTAGCTTCCTTCAAGGCCTCAATCAGTTGTTACCTCCTGTGAGATGCCTTTCTTGATCCTTTTAGTTGTTAATGATCCCTTCCTCCTCAAATTGTATTGTGTTTTCTTATCTACTTAAATGTTATCTCCTCTCCTACCAGAGAACAGTGAAAGCTCCATGAGGGCAAAAACTGTTGGTTTTTGCAGTGACTAGCTCTGAGACTTTCAGAGTTAAAGAAATTAGTAATAGTAGGATCAGAGCAGATTGGGCCTTGGAGAACATCCAGGACAATTCCCCTCATCATAGGGGAATGTATAAGGCTGGGTGAAATTTTCATTTGTCTAAGGTTGCACAGATAGTTAAGTAACAAAACTTGGATTCGAACCCAGCTCCTCTGACTTCAAGTCTGTAGCTCTTTCCACAATTTTCATCTTCTTCTCAATTGCCCTGAATTAGTTTTCTGGTTTATTTTATTAATCATTTACTTTTATTTCACAGTGATTTCCCCCCACCCTCTCCCCACCCTCCAATATCGCTGAACTGCCTCTAGTAACAAAGAAAATATTTAAACCAACAACCAACTGAGAGAGTCACCATGTCTGATATTCTCTATTATCTGCTAAGAGAAGAGATGTATTTTTCATAACCTGCTCTCCAGGCCTGAGGTTGATCATTCCATTTAACCAATATTCAAGGACTTTATGGTATTGTTTGCCAGAACTTGGAGTCATGAACATAGGTTCAAATCCCATCTCAAACTTTTGTCAACTGTGTGATGCTGGCCCAGTCCCTTAACTGTCCTCATCCTCAGTTTCCCCATCCTTGAGATGGAGGTAGTACTGGCACCAATAGTTGTTGTGAAGACGAAATGATTTAACATATACAAAGTATTTTTCGAATCTTAAAGCATGATAGCAACGTTATATCATTATGTCGTATGTTATACCATTATAAAATATATATTTTATATTTATATCATTATATCATGTTATATCATTATAAGATATATTCTGTAGTTATTATATCTTATTTATTAATTTAAGTTTTTATTTGTTATATAATATATAAATGTGTTTATTATATATCATATAATGTTATATCATTATAAACATAGATATACACGTGTATATATAAAATATATTTTATATGCATGTAAATATAATTTAATATATTAATAAATAATTATATAACATAATATGTATATATTTATATGCATGTATATAAAAATACATATGTGCATGCATATATTTTATATACATATGTATATACATATATATATACACACATGTAAGTATGTGTGTATATATATAACTTTACACATGGGGTCATGGATTTAGAGACCATCTAGTCCAACCTCCTCATTTTCCAGATGAAGAAACCAAAGCTCTTAAGTGGTTAGGTGACTGGGTCAACATCCCACAGCTTGTAAACATCAGAGACAGAAGAAGTCAGGTTTTCTATGCTCCAAGTCTAACGTTCTGTTCCTTAACAGAGGAGTAGATGAGAAAGCTGCCTGCAGAGCCAACATGACCAGGGTCAAGTCCTGCCCCTGACATACGCTAGCTGTATAATCTTAGGGAAGTGCTCCAACCTTTCAGTAGTTTAGCCAACTCTCTAAGACCAAAAGTCACAGAGAAGCAGCCAGCCTGTATTGATAAAGGGAGCTTTCTCCCATGAGAGTTCCCTATACCACTAAAATCTCAGGCCTTGTCCCTATCCCTATATATATTACTGTAGTTATTGTGTAGTGTTGTCCTCCTGGGTCTGCATTCTTTCATACATGTCTCCTGTCTTCAATAAACATTTTCTTACCTACCATGTGCTGGGCACTGTGCTAAGTGCTAGGAATACAAAATAGGGAAAAGATGGTCCCTGCCCTCAAGGAGCTGACAATTGAATGGATTTTTCTTTGAATTTTTACATTTATTGTTTCATCATAGCATAATAATATTTCATTGTATTCCTATTACATAGTTTGTTCAGAATATCTTCATTTTTACTGACAATCTCTTTTAGCAAAGTTCCAATCTAATGTCTATGGAATCTGATCCTCTGAGAGGATGAGTGGATCAGGTGCCACTTGGAAGCTATCCACTATCATGCATAAGAGAGATTGGGCTTCGGGGGCAGGATGGGAGGAAAATCCCTGCACAAACCCTTGTTGTTTTTGGTTACTCCAAAGTCATGCACCCTTACCTGGGAAGGCTGCCCAGGGTGGGATCTGCCGTGGGTGTGATAGGGCATGCACTTGGTGGAATCCACCATGGATGGGATGGGACATGCACTCAGTGGGATCCACCATGGGTACAATAGGGCATGCATTTGGTGGGATCCATCATGGGTGTGGTGGGACATGCCCTTGGTGGGGTCCACCATGGGTGTGATGGGGCATGCCCTTGGGAAGTAGCAGCAAATTCTTGGATTTTTGCTTTCCTAAGAATTACAACCTGAGCCTATGGCCAGCCCATCAGAAACTTTTAGAGCACACAGCAGTGCATGTCCTTAGGTGGCCCCTTCAGAAGGAAAAGGAGGAGAGATTTTCCCTCTATGGCTCCAGACAGCCTGTCTCAGAGGCCCCCTATCATCAGCTCCCCTTCATACCTATTTTGCCTTGTCTTCCTTTATTGCTTTCTATTCACACGGTGTCTACCAAACCGGGTTATTCCCTGGTCCCTATTGTTCATATTTCCATCTCCTCAATGCCTGGGGCATCTTCCTTCCCCCTGTCCTTGCCTATAAAAGTTCTTCCTAATCTGAGGGCCAAATGCCATGAAGCTTTCCCTGGACTGAGCCATAAGGAATACTGAACTTAGCATCAGGAGAATTAGCTTTGAGCCGGCTTCACACTTTCCCTAGCTGTATGACCAAGTTATCTAACCTCCCTAAGCCTGATTTTCTCCATTTTACAGAGGGGAAAACTGAGCCTCAGACCAGTGAGGTAACTTGCCTAAGATCTCAGAGATACCAGAAACAGACTCTGAATCTCCTGACTCTCAATCAAGCCATTTTTCTCTCAGGTCATACAGATATCAAATGTCTTGTTCACAGTTACACATGTGGTAAATGACAGCTACAGACAGGAACTAAGCCTTCTGATTACCATCCCAGTGCTCTCTCTCCCCTGTACATTGATTCCTAGAAGGGACAAGGGAAAAAAAGAACACAGGAGAGTCAGGCAAGCAGAATTTCAGAGGAGAGGAAGGTAGAGGAGGTGCTATAGTCAGGCCTAGTCTAGAGTACCAAAAGTTGGAGTGCCAGAACCTTTGGCACTGGTGAGCAGGACCCACTGAAGGGGGCTTTGACTGCAGGCCAGAGGCTGTTGGTTCTCTCTTTATTGTGTAGTCCTTGTTGGATGTAGGCAGCCCTAAGCTCACTAGTTTAGATCATGGCCAGAAGAGGCCTGGCCCTGATAAGGGTAAATACAAACCTGGAGGTTTCTTGCCAGGCTTATTGGCCAGCACCATACAGCAAAAAAGCAAAGAAAAGATGCATTTGTTTTCTATCATCCTTGTCCATTTTCTGAGACTATTCTCTCACTCAAAGCTGTTAAAAGAGTGATTCAAAACCTAGCCAAGAGCTTCAGGGATATTGTATCACCTTGTCTCATTCCCTTACAGATACTCATGGGGCATGGGTCACTGAACAGTGTAATCTTCATTGTACAATTGCTATTGATCCCATCCAGTAAGTCAATATGTGCTAGGCTCTTTCCAAAAGCATGTAGGGTACCCAGAATGACCCCATAATCCATAGAGCTGAAAAGGCCTTCTGGTCATTAGCTAGGATGCTCAGAAGCTTCTCAGCATTCTCTCTGAGGTCTGGCTGTCAGTACAGCAAACAACCCCATCTTATTCCCCACTGGTTCCTGAAGTAGCCCTGGGCTGGATTCTGCAACTTGGTTGCAATCATGGCCTTTGACAAGTCATAGAATTAGCATCTCGAGCACCAGCAGGACAAGCAGACATTATCCAATTCAACCCCAACCTGAAGCAAGAATTCTCCTTGGCCCTTCCTTCACAAATACTCCTCTAGCCCCTACTTAAATATCTCTATTAAGGAACTCACTACCTGAGAAAAGTGGGTCATTCTCCACTCATTAGCTGCCAGTCCATACAGAGAACTGAAAACTCCCTCTTTGCAACTTCTGCCCACTGACCCAAGTCAACTGGCATTTATTAAGCACTTAGTGTATGCCAGGCACTGTGCTAAATGCTAAGAACACAAAGAAAGGCACCATCAACAAAAACCCAATCCCTGCTGGCACAGAGCTCACAGCCTTAGGGGGCTGACAGCATGCAAGCAAGAAATTGACAGGATAAACTGGACTCAACTCAAATAAATTGGATCTACTCAAAGTTCTCTCGTTTCCCCCTTCTCTCCAGCTCCTCTCTCTTCCTCCCTCCCTCTCCTCCCCTTTTCTCCTTCTCCCCTCACCCCAACCTCTTCCTTCTTCTCTCTTCTCTCTCTGAATCTCTGTCCTCATCTGTAAAATGGGGACAATAACGTATGTGCTGCCTTTCTCACAGGACTGTTCTGAAGATCTGATGGCATCATGTACGAGAAGTAGGCAATGCAATGAAAAGAACACAGATTAAAAAGAAGACAGTAAACTAAAGAATACTTACAAGGAAGCAAAGGAGAGATGGACAGCTCTGAACACGAGGAGTATTTACCACATAGGCTTTCTTGAAATGGAAATGTATTCTTTTGTTATCCTTTCTTGAGTTCTACTGTGCACATGACAATGCTTTTTCTTTTCTTATTTTGTATTTGTTTATAATATATTTCTTTTTCTTATGGATCATATTTAAGATTTTGTATTTAAGTTTAAATAAATTAATTTTTTAAAAAAGAACACAGACTTCCTAGAGGACTTGGGTTCACACCCACCAGCCCCAAGCTTGGCCACTTATTACCTTTGTGACCTTGGACAAGTCCCTTGGCTTCTGTGGGCCTCAGATTCCTCAACTATAAAATGACAGAGTTAAGATGAGATGACCTCTAAGGTGCCTTCCAGCTCTACATACTTATAGATGTGTCATATCTTGTAAAGCTATTATTTATACCCTATCTTTCCAAAGGATTTCAAACAGCTTACAAATAATCCATCATGTAAGATGAGCTAAGGCATCTAGAAGAAGGAGAGAACACTTTAGATAAGCTAATCATTACAGCTGGTCATGTGATGTAGTTCCAAGCACTCCAGTATCCAAGGCAGGAAAAGCACAATTACTCAGAAGTCAACAAGCAGTTTTTAAGCACTTATTATGTACTAGACATGGGCTAGGGATACAGAGAAAGGCACAGACATTCCTGCCTTCAAGAACTCAGGATACCTGCACCTCCTAGAATCTGATTTGTTAGAGAACAGCTCTTTCATTCATTCATTCATTCACTCATTCACTCAACAACTATCTCCACGCAGAGCCCTGTTTTTGGCATTGGAAGAAAAACAACAAGCAATACAGTTGATTTGCTGAGTGTCAGCATTACTTCTCATGGGAAACAGACACGAACATATAAGCTTACTTCTGTAGCTTATATGGTATCTCCCACATTTATAAGAGCGTGTACACATGCCTCATAAAAGTGCCCAATGATGCCAAAGCTTCTCAGGATAATCAGGGAAAAGATAGGAAGGAATAAGGGACTTTCTGTCTATCTTGTCATTTAGGACAAAACTAGTTATCAATATCCAGAAAAAGATGGTTAAGAATGAGAAGGTAGATTCAGAAAGAAACAATTAAAATCATAGGAGTCTTCTAGAACTATGAAAGAATAATGAACAGAGAGAGTTGAAAACCTGTATTCTAATACCAACTCTGCCACATATTAATTCGATGACCTTGGCCAAGTAACTTTAATGACTGAGTTTTCCATCTGTGAAATAAGGCTGTTGGAGCTTAAAGATGACCTCTATGGCAAGAGCGTGCTGGAGACAGCTCTATCCAGATTCCTGAAAGCCAATCATAAAATTTCATTGTAAGCATTTACTCTCCTTGGGAATCAGCAAATGCTATAAATCAGGGCTTGATTTGTTGTTTTGTTGATTGTCCAGACTTAAGAATGTGATGGAGAAAATGGAAATAATACAGATGAAACTTAAAAAGTTTGTTTTATTTATTTATTTTTACATTTACCAGCAGATCCCTGTTCTAAGGCCTTTTCTAGCACCAACATTCTACATTCTAAGGTGCCTTCCTCTTTTGATATTGTCTATTCTGTATTCTAGCCCTGACTTTCTTTGTTCTAAGGTCTAACATTCTACAGTTCAAGATCCCAACCAAACTCTAAAAATTCTGTGGTATTAGAATTTTGTGAGATCAGGGACCAGGTTATTGACTCTTGATTTAATTTTTCTTACTCAGCTCTAGTTATTGCTTAATAGCAAGCAAAGACCATTGTTATGAGGATGTAAAGCACCGCCCTGCTAACCACAAGGAGTGGCATATTGCTTGTCTTGCTCCACAGTAAATCATCACTAATCAAATTACTGTATTTGCTTTATATAAGGTCCACATGACTGAGAGGGGAACCATGGCAGTTTCTTTGTAAACCTGAACATCTGGAAGCTCTTTGATTTCTTGCAAGCCAAAGCCCAGAGTCAATTTAAGATTAAAAAAAAAATACAGGGGCACCTTTATTGACTATTCAGATGAGTTGGGGGAAGGGAAGAGGTTGTTGGAAAGTGTCTGATGCAATCTGTATTATTAGGACCCTAAAGTCGTGACCTAGAATAGTAAGATACCATGTCACAAACTACTGCATGCATCTTCCTCTTAGCGTTACAGATGTGATCTCTTAAATCGTTCTTGGAGCTTGAGTAGAAATTGAATATTCTTTCAGTTTTTTTGGGGGGTGGGGATTAAGGCGTGGCTAGGTGGTAGAAAATTTGCATAGAATCGGATGAGGAAAACTGGGGCCCAGAGAGGGAAAGAGATTTTCCCCAAATCACACAGCTAGTGAATGGCATAACTGAGACAATATGGCAACTGATCAGAAATATGGGATGAGGGAGAATGAGGAATTAAGAATGATTTAGAAGATTTCGAACTTGGTTGGAGATGGATGGTACTGACTCAGAAGAAAAAGGGAATTTCCAGAGAGGGAATGCTGAATGTCAGTGTCTGTTAGACACTCTGTTGTTGATACCTAACAGGTGAACATTGGTGTAAGACTGGTACCCAGAGGAGATACTAGGCTCGGTCTGGGAGCCATCTGGATGAAGATACCAATTAAATTCATGGGAGCTGACAAGGTCACCAAGAAAGTGTAGGAAGAGCAAAGATGAGGACCTAAGGAGGTCAAAGGACAAAGCCTCAGGATACGACCACAGATGTTGATCTGACTCCCCACCATATCTCTTATATCCCTGCTCTTCTTTCCTGTTTCGTTTTTGTCTTCAGGTCCTTCATACCTAGCAGTACCTGCAATACAGTAGGTGCTTAATAAATGCTTGTTCCCTAATTGAGAGGGTAGAGCCCCTGGTACTTTTCAGTTTCCCATATTCCTGCCGTTTTCCCGCCATTTGTACACCATGATATTTGCACACCAGCCATCATCCTCACCTCCTTCCCACCAGAACCTTCAACATTGTGCTCTTAATAAGTGTTCACCATATACTACCCAGAATCAGGCCTCCATGCCACACTGCAAACCCCCTCCCCCTTTCCCCTTTACGGGTTGACTTCCTGTTAGAAGACAAGCTTCATGGGAGGACTGTCTTGTTTGCTCATTTTTTAGATCCCCAGAACTTCACACAGTGCCTGACACAATAAGTGTTCATAATGCTTTATCTGACTTTCTAGGGTGCGTGGGGAGTTCAGAGAGGACTGGCACCTCTGGCGGGAGAATTTGCTGAGCCATTTTCAGGGCTGCTCATCCACCTTTGGTGTCCCCTGCCACTCAACTCCCACCTGTGGCTCCAAGAAGCTATAGCATGAGCAGCGGCAGCATCCTGATAAAACTTTCTTGGCAGGTAGGCTAAACCAAGCTGAGGGTAACCAATGGGCATCAAGCCTGCATTGAGTTAAGGGGGTGTCTACTTCAGCATGGGAAAACTTCTCCCAGAAGAATGAGCAGATGAAAATATTTTGTTTCAACAGCCATGAAGGAGACTAAAGCAGATGCTTCAGAGTGCTTAGAGCCTGGTCAGACATCAAAGATGCCAAGGTCACCCACTGCCTCCCAGGCCATGGCCAGTCACCTTGACTTTTGTCCAGCCACTGGACTTCAATGACTCTGGAGAGTGAGGCCCTTTGCTCATGCAACTCCATCTCACTTAAATCCAACCGAAGCTTGTGTCAAGACATCAACCCATAATGTCATTAGTCCTCTTCAAAAAAGAAGGACAACTATCTGTCTATCTAATTATCCCAGTATCATTTGGTGAGAATCAAAGACAAGAAGACCACAGTGTTAATAATAGCTCAAATTTTTTCTAACCTCTTTTTAAGGTTTGCAGAGATTTGTCATCACAACAGTCGTGTGAAGTTGCTAGTACAAGTGTTGTTTACAGAAGACAAACTGAGCCGGAGGGAAGCTTATGTGAATTGCCCAAGATCGTAGAGCTAATCATTGTCAGGACTGGGATTCGAACCTGGACCTCCTAAGCCCAGGGCTCTTTCCATTATACCAGGTTGCCTCTCAAAAGTACTTAAGTACGTAGTCAGCAGACTTGCTTAGTGACACCAGCAAACATCTGCTAGCTACACACACGTACACAGCCTTTTTTGAGGTTTCCTCTGGCTCCTATCCCTTTGAAATCTATATTTTCTCACGTTGGATGAGGGACCTGTCAAGAACCTAAAAGTTCCGTCTCAGTACCTCCCGGCCTTGTTTCTTCTGCTGGAGGTCCTCAGTGCAATCGTTCGTTTCCTTCGCCTTTTTGGAAGGAGAGGAGCTGTCTGACCACAACACATTATTAGTATTAACTTGTTAACACGAGATGTCAAACAAGCTGTTTACTAACGGGATATTTTTTCATCTCAGCCTTTGAGTAAGGTCAGAGAACGTTTTAATGGCCTAATTTGCATAACAGAACTGTGGGCAGGCAGCCTGTACAGCCATGCCTGAAAGCCACAAGGTGTACACCTGAAACAGAGGTTAGTAGCCTTGTCTGGGGCTTTGGGAAGGGTCCTGAGTGCAGGAGAAACATTTCTTTCTTTTGTTCTAACTTCCAGGTGCCGCCCCAGCTGCCCCTGTCCTTCTTCATCAACCAGATCATTCATTGGCTGCTGCCTCGGACGATGCTGTCAGTTTCATGCTGATTGAAGGCGCCAGCCACTGATTCTGATACGGTAATTAATTTCCATTTCAGCCAGAATAGATGATATGCCTGAGGAGAAAGATGATTCATTGTGTGTTTTGTCATGTTTCAGATCCAGCCCGAGATGCTGTATTCTTTAGACTCGTGGGGCCAGATACGAATAGCTCTCCATTACTGAACAGGTGTGGACTTGAAATGTTACGTGGCCATCACATTTTTGCACAATGAATTTGATTTTCTAAATGTGCATTTTGAATGTTGGATTTTGATTTGATTTAACCATACCTTCACCTTTCCCTTGTGCCTTCTTCAGTGGAAGCGGTGTGGTTTCCTGGCTAGGGTACCGGCCTTAGACTCGGACTGGCTGTGTGACCCTGGGCAAGTCACTTAGCCTCTCACTTATCCATAAGTTGCAGAGAGTGCCATTTTGAATTGGTGGAGGGAATTCCCCATGTCAGTGAAGTCCCAGGTCTAGTAATTATATTCCTATTCCCTTTCCTCTTCAAAGTATCCGAAAGTCATTGGATTGAAAGCTAGAAAGGGTCATAGAGATTCAGATCTTTCTAATATGATGTCACATTTCTGAACCTCAGTTTCCTTACGTGAATTATATTTGAACTATCTCTGGATTGAATTATATTATTATATTTGAACTGTCTATGGGTTGTTCTGAGGAAAGCATGGTGTGCTTAGTACACCATACTGTAGAGATACACTCTGGTTAGACTATCCTCTAGTCTAGACAACAGATGATAAAACTTAGACTCAGAAAAGGAAAATTAGTTGTCCCTAGGATCATGCAAGTAACAAGCAACACATCCAAAATTTGAACCCTGGTCTGGTGTCTCCAGGTCTAGTCCCTGACCACTACACCTCAAGGTCTTCCCTTGTGATCATTCTCCACACAACCACTTTGTTCCAGCTGTATATTCCCTACTCCTTCCCCTATGAGCAGTTAAAAATCTGCAGGCAAATGCATTTCAATATACTATCCTATTAGGGAATAGTTTAAGTGAGATTTCAAATGAATTTTTAACCTAGTCTTCCAATATTTCATCTTTCTCTAATATTCTGTGTTCTAAGTTCCCTAACAATTCTGACAATCTCTGATTCTGGGATTTTAATAATGGTTAATGCGTATAGTGTTTTAAGATTTATAACGTGGTTCACATAAAATCTTGATCTTTACAACTCTGTAAAACAGGTGCGATCTTTTTTTTTTTTTTTGGGTCCCAACTTGTGATTTCATCAGGGTAGGGAATTTCCAGTGTGGAAACTCCCTTCAGTGATTCCAGAGCACTAGTTGTCAATAACTGAAACAGTCTTAGACAGTTACCTACCACACAACCAGTATACTAGTGGGGGGCTTGCGGGTTAAACCTAGGTCTTTCTGTCACAATGGTTCTATATCTAACATGCCATACTGTCTCTCAGATGCTATTATTATCCCCATTTTATAGATGAGGAAGCTGAGGCACTTCCCCATGGCTGCATAGTGGAATCTTGAATACAAGTTCAGTCCTATCACTTCAATGTCTCATTCCCTTTGAGCATATACTAAAAGCTAATTGATGAAGATAATAATGATCGTTAAACATTAGACCCAGGCAAAAGGGTAGGGGCTGTTACTGTGAACCACTACATTAGATAAAGTCTTCTTGTTGTCCCCAGGCAGGCTGTGCCCACTAAGGAGCTCCTGTCTTCCTTCTGGGAAGCAGTTTGAAATGCTGAGTAACTGTGAGCACCTTGGAGCTGAACAAGGTCAATGGCAAATAGCTTTCCTGTTGTCTTAAACACACCCTATTGAGCCTTATCCAAATAAACCAAGAAAATGCAGTAGTTCTCCTTCATAACATGGCTCATTTTACACAGATATGGAGAGACTACAAGTTGAATCATGTCTCCTGGAAGATGGTGACTCCATACAGAAACAGCCTGATATTACACTTTTAGCATATAAAAAAGGGTGTTAGCTTTGTCTTCCTGCCACTTGTGAAATCATGGGATATTAGAGCTCGCAGAGACCATAAAAACCATCTGTTCCATCTGTCCATTTTACAGATAAGGACACTGAGTCTCAGAGAACAAAAATTCCTAGCCCTCTCCCACCTTTCTGGCCTTCTTATACGGCTCCTTGTTGCACACTCTAGAATCCAGGGTTGAGTCGACCCACTCGTGTTGGCCCTTTTCTAACTCTGTGGCTTTGTAACAGCTGTGACCCATACCTGTAATGCTCTGCACCTGTAAAACCTCCGCCTCTTGGCTTCCTTCAAGACTCACTTCAAATCTCAGTATCTGCAGGAGGCCTTTCCTATCTTCCCAACTGCCAGTACTCCTCCTTTCCTATGATTTACCATTTACTCTTGCATCAGTCTAGTTACTTATATGTTGTCTTACATTAACCTTGTTATTTCTATATTGTTTCTCTTATTAGAATATAAGCTCCTTGAGGGCAGGAGCTATCTTTGCTTTTCTTTGTATTCTCGGCACTTAGCACAATGACTGGCACAGAGTAAGCACTTAAATGCTTGTTGACTGATTAACTTGCCAAAGGTTACCTAGTGAGTTAAAAATAATAGCTGAAATACATTAATATATAACACATTTATTTTTCACAGTGTTTGGCAAAATAGCATAACTGAGGCTAAGAACTCATCTCCTGTCTGTCTCTTCTTTTAAGCCAATGCGACACAGGTGTATTAAATGCCAGCTGCATTCGAGGCTCTGTGAATAAGGCACTGGGAACAGAAAGATGAAAATGACCCAAGCCCAGCTCTCAAGATTTATAATCTAGTAGGTCGACTACAAGCATTAGCCTATGGTTTCTCCCGGTGCCAACATGGGACTCTGTACACAGTAGGTATTTATACTTGATAAACATGTTAAGGGGTTATATTCTATATCGTTACGAATCATGCTCATGAAAGCGTTTTCACAGCATTTCTGGAATCAGATCCCATTTATGTGAGACTAACAGCCTAAAGGAGAGTGACAAGCCTTGTCTCCTCCCTGAGGACTTTCTTACCATTGGCCTCCTTCCTGTGCCTTCACAGGAGTTGTGCTTTTCCACCTGGAAATCTCAGTAGTCCTAATTGCTTCTCCTCTGATGGAACAGGGATGACACATTCCCATGCCATCCCGAGAAGGTTCAATTCAGTAGATAAACATTTATTAACAGCCAACTTTGTGCAAGCCCAGTACCCCAGGGCTGAGTGCCAGGGATTCAAAGATGAAAAACAACTCTGTGTCTTCCAAGAATTACATAGGTTGCCATTATAGGAAGTAAGTCCCCCATCTTTGGAAGTATTAAAGCTGAGGTGGCACCTGTTGGTGCCACCATAAGGGGAATTAATGCCTGTCAGGTCTTGGTGATACTAGATACTCTCTGAGGTTCCTTATAGCCCTGAGATTCTGTGAAGGAGTTTGGCTCCCTAATAGCGAAATGGGGACAGAACCTTTATCTTCCTATTAAAATTCTGTAAACTGTCAGAGCCTGGGCTATCATCAGCACTGTCCTGGGATGTTTGCAAAAAGGCTGATTCTCATATGAAAGGCTTTTCAGTTAGGGAGTTGGCACAGAATGGCAGAAGGGGAGTGGGAAAGCAGGGGACAGAGACTCAGTGTCCATTTCTTTGCTATCTACCCTTGAACAAATTTCTTCCCTTCTCTGAACCTCAGCTCTTGCATCGAATACAAAGAGATTGATCTCAAAGCTTTCTTCTCACTCCAAGAGTCAGATTTCATGAATATAGAAGAAGGGGAATCTTGGACATTTCATGTCAAGGAATTAGAAAAGAGAGAGAATTTAAGATAACCAAGGAGCCATTCCAAAGAGATGACGCTGTTTTCTTGGAGAAGTCTTGAATGGGAAGCCAGGAGACCCTGCTTTGAGTCTGTCCTCTAGGGAAAGTCAGGTCCTCTCTCTAGGTCTCAGCCTCCCTAGCTGTAAAATTGAACCCCCTAACGCCCAGGATAATTCTGAGAAAAGTGCTTTGTAATCAGTAAGATGCTATGTAAACACAAGATGTTATGGTCTTGGAAAGATGGGGTGAAGTACAAAGTACCTTTTTTTTTAAAGCAATTGGGGTTAAGTAACTTGCTCAAGGTTACACGGCTAGTCATTATTTGTGTGTGGGTGCTCATTTTCTGAGGCCGGATTCGATCTCGGGTCATCCCAACTCCGAGGCCGGCGCTCTTACTCACTGCGCCACCTAGCCGCCCCAAAGTACCTTTTTTTTTTAAACTCAGTCTCTCTGTATCACCCAGGATAGAACTACAGTGACAATTCATAGGCCTGACAGCCCTGCTGATCAATAAACTTCCATGTGCTCTGTTTCCTACCCTTCTTACAGGCTGGTGGCTATTCTTGGGCCCACTAGATGGATACCAGACTCAATGTGGGTGCCCAGACAGTTTTACTCCTACCATAACGCAGAATTTCCAAGCTCAAGAGATCCACCAGTCTCAGCCACTGCTAATAGCAGAGATCACAGAAATGTGCCACTATGCTACACCACACTTGAAAAAAGCTTTTTTATTGAAGTCTTTTGTTTGTGAATCCTCTTCATTCCTAACTATCTCAGTCCTCCTCTCCTATTCAGCAATGCATCTATTGTAACAAAGAAAAACATATAAGGGGGCAGAAGTCTCACACACACACACATATCCTCATTGGATCAAACGAGTTAGGTCACTACAATTACACAGCAGTCTATTGTTATTGTTACCTTCATCATATTATAGACAGACATATCAAGAAAATTCCACAGCAGCCTTCTTCAGGGATGGATGAGTTTCTCAGGAAATTTTTCCTTCAATCTAACAGCAAGGTATCTCAGTGGTGAGAGTACAGATCCTGGAGTTAGGAAGACCTGATTTCAAATCTAGCTTCAAACACTTTTTAGCTTTGTGACCCTGGGCAAGTCACTTAATTTCCATTTACCTTAATACAGTGGAGAAAAAAATGGCAAATCACTCCAGTATCTTTGCCAAGAAAAGCCCATAAATAGTATTGGTATGTGATGGTAGGCAGGGTCATAAAGACACACAATTCAACAACAACAAAATCTCTTTTGGTTTTACTGTTCTTACTAGAGATGACAAACAGATGGTCACCATCTCTTACCTGTCTGATAAACTGAAATAGCCTTGAAGAGTCTTATTCTGTTATTTTTCAGCCTTCTCTTCTCCAAGCAAATGAATGCAAATCCTTTAACCTTGCCTCTTAGGTATTATTAGCCAACCCTTTAATCAGTCTTGTAGTTCTTTGTTGAGCTCAGAACAGCTAAAAAATTGGAAACATATTGAAATGCTTCATGTTCCCCAGAAATTAAAAATCAGCTTCTCTTGTTTACCCAAACCAACTTGAGTTCAGGGTCATAGTGTGTATTTTATTGAAATTGCTGTGGGTATAACAAACCCCAGAAGCCTTGGAAGATTTCCTGAGTAGTTCTGTGCAGTGGAAGTTCTTTTCTTCCTATGGGTTAGAGAATCACCATTCATTTTAGAAGCTTGTGCTTACACTGTGAGGTGTTGCTCTTGGGGATTGCTGTCTGAAGACAGAATTAGATCTGTAGGGTAGATTTGAATCCATCGTAAATCAACAAGCTAATAAGCATTGGGGGGGGGGGGGCAGAGTCAAGACGGTGGAGTAGAAACTGCTCTTCCACACAGCTCCGGCTCCCACCACTTCCAATTTATGTAAAAGGGGACAGTGAACAAACTCTGGAACTACAGAACCCAAAAAAATGACACAGAGAAGCTAACCTCCCACTGAGGACAGCCCAGCAGCCCGGCAGGGATCAGCCAGCGCAGCACTCTGGGAGCTGAGCCCAGAGTCCTGTGAGCCAGAGGTGTTAGCCCCAGTGTGGCCTGACCAGCAGTGGGCTGGAGGGACTTTAGAACACCAGTGGCTGTGGCGTTTCCAGAATTACCAACACGTAGATGTCAAGGACAAAGTGAGAGGTCAGTGCCCTATGGACTTTAGGACCTAGTAGTTAGGAGAGTGCATCAGCCTTTTCCCCTCAGGGCGAGAAGCCACTGAGTAGGCAGGATACAGCTTGAGCTCCTGGCCTATGGACTGTAGGGGGACCAGCAACCAGCATGAGGGATAATCGCTCTTGCTTTAACCTTCTTGGATCTGGATTGCACTCTGGGGTGGAGGTCTTGGGGTGTGTGACCAGCTTGCCAGAGCATGTGGAGGCTTCAGAGAGGGCACCCAATACCTCAGGCAGCTGAGAAAATGCCAGCATTTGGGATGGAAGCTCTCTTGCCTTACAGCAGAGTCCTACTGTGGCAAAAAGCCCAAAAGTCAAGTAATTGAATGGCAACATGCCTAGGCAATGGAAACAAAATAAACAGAAAAATTCAACATTAGACTCCTATTTGGGGGGGCAAACAAGATTGAAGCATGGAACAGGAGGAGGATTGTGAGGTCAGAACTCCTGCACCAAAAGCCCCAAATGAAAATATGAGCTGGTTACAGTCCATAGAGGATCTTAAGAAGCAGATAAGAGAAGTGGAGGAAAAATTGGGAAGAGAAATGAGAACAATGCAAGAAAATTATTAAATAAAAGTCAACAGCCTGACTGAGGAAAATAACACCTTAAAAAATAGACTAACTCAAATGGCAAAAGAGGCTCAAAAAGGCAATAAGGAGAAGAATGCCTTAAAAAGCCAAATTTGCCAGATGGAAAAAGAATCTCAAAAGCTCACTGAGGAGATTCATTCCTTCAGAATTAAACTGGAGCAAATGGAAGCTAGTGACTTTATGAGAAATCAAGATGCTGTTAAACAGATCCAAACAAATGAAAGAATAGAAGGCAATGTGAAATATCCCATGGGAAAAACCACTGACCTGGAAAATAGATCCAGGAGAGATAATTTAAAAATTATTGGACTACCTAAAAGCCATGATCAAAAAAAGAACCTAGAAATCATCCTTCAAGAAATTCTCAAGGAAAATTGCCCTGATGTTTTAGACCCAGTGGGGGAAATAGAGGTTGAAAGAATCCACAGATCACCTCCTGAAAAAGGTCCCAAAAAGAAAACTCCTAGGAATATTATAGCCAGGTTCCAGAATTCCCAGATCAAGGAGGAAATATTACAAGCAGCCAGGAAGAAACAATTTGAATATTGTGGAAATGCAATCAGGATAGCACAGGACCTGGCAGCTTCTACACTGAGGGGTCGCAGGGCTTGGCATATGATATTCCAGAAGGCAAAGGAGCTGGGATTAAAACCAAGAATCACCTACCCAGCAAAACTGAGTATCATGTTTCAAGGGAAAATATGGTCATTCACTGGAATAGAGGACTTTCAAGCATTCTTGATGAAAAAACTAGAGTTGAATAGAAAATTTGACATTCAGACACAAGAGGCAAGAGAAGCATGAGAAGGTAAACAGGGAAAAGAAATCATAAGGAACCTATCAAAGTTGAACTATTTACATTCCTCCATGGAAAAATGATAATTGTAACTGATGAAACTTTTCTCAGTATGAAAATAATTGAAGAAGGGTATATGGGCATATGAATACATATGTGAATGTGTGTAATATGTTTACAGGTATATATAGATAGAGGGCATAGGTCAAATTTAATAGGAAGGGATGATACTTAAAAGGTGAAATTAAGAGGTGAGAGAAGAATACGAGAGGAGATGAGGAGAGACAGAGTGGGGTAAACTATCTCATATAGAAGAGGCAAGGGAAAATGGTTACAAGGAAGGGGAAGAACAGGAAGGCAAAAAGACAAAACCTTATTCTCATTGAATTTGGATCAGGGAAAGAATGGCATATATACTAAATAGGATATCTTGCCCTACAGGAGAGTAGGGGGGAAGGGGATGAGAGGGGGGATGATGGGAGGGCAGGCTGAGGGGGAGGGAAGTTGGAAGCACCCACTTTTGAAAAGGAAAAGGATCAAAGTAAAGAATAGACCAAGTAGGAGGTGGGAGGTGAGATAGGAGAGGGGGAATATAGTCAGTCTTTTTTCTTTTTTAAAGCAATTGGGGTTAAGTAACTTGCTCAAGGTTACACAGCTAGTCATTATTTATGTGTGGGTGCTCATTTTCTGAGGCCGGATTCGATCTTGGGTCATCCCAACTCCAAGGCCGGCACTCTTACTCACTGCACCACCTAGCTGCCCTGTATAGTCAGTCTTTTACAATATATATTTACAATATATCTAATGTTTTGCATACACATGCATATACTGAATTGCTTATCTTCCCAGTAAGGGTGGGTGACAAGGGAGGAAGGGAATGAATCTGGAATTCAAAGTTTTAAAATCAAATGTTTAAAAATATATAAATACTATTATTAATGCTATTTCACATATAATTTGGAAATAAGATATACAGGTATTGGGACACAGAAATTTTCCTTGCCCTACTAGAAAAGTTGAAGGGGGTATGGAAGAAGATATGGGAGAGAGCAGATTGAATGAGGGGATATCCAGTGGGACTGCTATTCTGGGGTCATGGATAGGGGGGAAATGGGGAAAAATTGTAACTCAAAATCTTGGGGAAATGAATGATGTAAACCAGAAGTTAATAAAGCATTTGGGAAAAAAATAAGCATTTTTTCTTTTTCTTTTTCTTTTTTGCTTTTTGGAGGGCACTTGGGGTTAAGTGACTTGCCCAAGGTCATATGGCTAGTTTGTGTGTGTGTGTGTGTGTGTGTGTGTGTGTGTGTGTGTTAAGCATATGAGGTCAGATTTGAACTCAGGTCCTCCTGATCAAGAAAGGCTTATTGCAAGAAGACAGGGTTTTTAGCTGAGACTTTTTTTAAAGCAATTGGGGTTAAGTAACTTGCTCAAGGTTACATGGCTAGTCATTATTTGTGTGTGGGTGCTCATTTTCTGAGGCTGGATCCGATCCTGGGTCATCCCAACTCCGAGGCCAGCTCTCTTACTCACTGTGCCACCTAGCCACCCCTTTAGCTGAGATTTTAAAGAGGGCTGGAAGGTAGAGATGAGAAGGCTAGGCATGGGAGACATGAGGTGATGGTGATAATATCAGAGGAAAGAAGGGGGTGGTGGAGAAGAGAACTTACGAAGGTAGAGTCAAGAGGCCTTGGCAGCACATTGGATATTGGGTGCAGGGGGAGGAGGGCGGGAGAGAGGGAAGAGTTAAGTATGACACAAAGATGGTGCCCTGGACTGTTAGAGGGAAGTTATTGTTTCAGTCTGTTCCACTCTTTGTGACCCCATTTGGGGTTTTCTTGGCAAAGATGCTGGAGTGGTTTGCCATTTCCTTCTCCAGATGAGGAAACTGAGGCAAACAGGGTTAAGTGACTTGCCCAGGGTCACACAGCTAGAGTGTGAGGTCAGATTTGAGCTCAGGAAGACTAGTCTTTGTGACTTCAGAGCCAGCACTCTATCCACTGCACCACCTAGCTGTCCCAATAGGGCAGTTAGGAAGAGGAAAAGGTATTGGCAAGTCATGATTTAATAAGACTATAAAGGAACCAACATAAGAAAACAGAAAAGGCACAGCCCTTAGAATCAGAAGACCTGGATTCAAGTCCTGCTTCAAGTCTAGGCAAGTCACTCGATAAATTCAACATAACAGATACAGCAAAGTAGCCTGAAAACTCCAAGAGGAGATCAGTTATCTGGAGAAATGAGAGAAGGTCTCAGGGAGGAGCTAGTGTCTGAACAGAGCCTTCAAGGAAGGAAGAGAAAACATTCAGTGGACTGAGATGTGAGGGACTTTCTATCTAGACACATGTGAGTAGGAGAGAATAAAATAAAATCTGGGGACAGTGAATGGTTCATTTTGCCTGAATCATAGTATGCCTGAAGGGGAATAGTGTGGCGTAAGGAGGGAAGGATAAGCTGGTGCTGAGCTAAGCAGTTGCTATTAAATCTGGTCAGCAATTGGGGAGCCACTAAAGGCTTTTGAGCAGGGGAGTGATGTGATTTAATATCTCTGAGACTTAATTTTCTAAACTGTCAAGTAAGCATGGCAATACTTACATTATTTCTTGATGGGTTGGTTGGGAAGAAAGCCCTCTATCAAGCATGTAGCATGTTCTGGAAATAGGCAGTATGGTGCAGCGGAAAGGGGACTAGATTTGGAGGCAGAGGCCCTAGGCTCAAATCTTAGATAAGTCACTTAACCTGTCTGGGCCTCATCATCCTCATCTTTACAAAGGGTGGATTGGGCCAATTGACCTCTAGGCTTCCATCTGGCTCTAAATCTTATGTCTTATAAATGTGAATCATTGATATTTTATTGCTATTATTATTATATCTGGCCCCATAGCCACAGTTGTTCCTCAGCAACCCAATGACTGTGTCTTCAGAACCCCTGAGGGAGGAGGGGAGGAATCCAGAAGAGGCGCCGACGGACACTCTGTATATGTGGTTTTTTTAAGTAAGTTTATGATATGATTTGTGATCTGAGATCATTTGTTTTGATTTATACTTTTCAAACATGCCTTTCGAATCACTTTGTTTAAAAATACTGCAGAGGATGGGGATTCACATAAATTGCTCCCAATAAAATAGAGTGTTCCTCCAAAGACGTGTCTTCCATCACTGGCGGGCACCTCAGCCAAATGGTATGGAGTAGTGTGTGCTGGTGTGTAAGCTGGCTGGTTATAAATATCCAGGCCTCTGAAGAGGATTTATGCTTCCGAAGATATTGGTGGGACCAACACCAACATTTCAACATTCAAAAAAATTATGAAATTAGCCTCTATCCCCTGGAAGTGCATGAAGGTCAGAGGACTTGCTTTCTCCCACAATTCTGCTTTCAGTAAAAAGGTGCAGCAATGCAGGTACAGAATGGTGCTCTCACTCAGTGGTTTTTCTTTGTTATTTTCAAGGTGCCCATTTGGTACAGTGGTAGAGATAAGGTTTTATCTGGAAATGAAGCAGAAACAAAAGGAATAAATGAAGCTTATTTTCAACA